>SNQJ01S0169807.1:6990-20617 GCA_010110895.2 Picea sitchensis
AAATATGACAGTCATGATATGTCCCCGACATAGAATGATATGACGATTCATATTCTCCTCGATCTTAACGACTACATTGGTCTGTGGCTTAACACCTGATTGGTCCATGATCTCTATTTAAAGAGCATGGAGGGTCATTTTCCAATGATTGATTGTAAGAAACTCTCTTGTAAAATCTCTTTGTAATCTTTTTCTTTTGCATTAATAAATTGCTCCAAGTGGTCGTGTTGGTTGGGGCCATGGATGTTTCTCCATAGGGGTTTTACCACGTCAAAATATCGGTTTGTTGATCTTTGATCTGGTTGTGTGAGTGGTTACTGAAGGTGTTTGTCCTCTGTTGGAATACCTGTGTTGTCAAACATGGTATCAGAGATTGTTTAAAGACCCGCTCCCATTGTAGATCGAGATCGTGAAGCCAAGTTGCCTCATCTCTAGTTTCTTCCATTTCCGTACATTTCTTGATCTGTATTTATGAGCGAAACGAAATAAAACCACATATTTATAATATTAACACAAAGCCATCGTGAAAAATAACAGAGATACAATAAAAATTAACTTCTATTAAATAAGAAATATGTTGAAAACTATAAAATGCAAACTGAAAACAAGCTTGCTAGAATGGTGGCAGCTTATCTTTGAGAAGAGATGTGACAACTACGCTCCTTTGCAAGAAGATGAGTACAATGAGGCTCTGAAGGAATTTTTACAATAAACATGAATGTCAAAACCCTAGACTTAAAAAAAACCTAACCCTAGGAGATGAAGTGTCAAAAGTCATGTGTGCCCCGTTGGGGTAAGTTAGTACATCAACTTCCTGAGGTCGTAACTTTTGTATACGATCTTCATTTAGGGCACACGATAGCTAGTTGGAAAGGTATTGACAAGAAGATTAATTAAGGGGGCTTAATTAAAAACTCTTATTACATTGAGGTGCCCAATCGTGAAAAACGTCGTTTGGGCCCTCAAAATAGCCCCGAAAGTTTGGGAACCGAAAAACTGCTAAAAATAGTAAGTTGCCAAAAAATTGTTTTGATCCAGTTGGAAAAGGTGGGTGGCCACCAAGATACTCCTGGATAAATCCTCCCCCTTTAGGAAGCAATGGTATCCATTGCATTTATTTCCCCCATCGAATGAGGAAATTTTTGTTGAATTTGGCCTTGAGTGAGCCACTTGCCTTGGTGCAAGAGTTTCCCTGCTTTGACAACCCAATAAATATGGATCCGCTACTAGCAAGTGCCCTTAACCTGTATGGTCCACGATCTGATCAGTGGATGCATGTTCCATACAGTCAGGGTTGAGCTCTGTTGGTGCCAATTGTTTTGCTATCTCTGAGGTGTCCAATAATGGTGGAAAATAAGGCTGAAGGAGGTCCACATTGAACACTGGGTGTAAGACAATGAAGGGGGGAAGGTTGAGCTCGAAATCATTGTCACCCACAACCTTAGTGATGGTGTAAGGTCCATAACAAAGTGTATGAAACTTCCGATGAGGCCCTATAAGGCATTCTTTCTGCAAGTGAAACCAAACTTTGTCTCCCACCTGAAACTGGTGTGGCACCCAGTGTTGATCATGGCGTTGCTTGTACTTGGCATTGGAATTTTGTAAAATATCTTGAACCTGTTGGCGGTAGTGTTGGATCCACTCAATAAACCAGGTGTCTTTGTCAGCTCTAGTTGGAGCATGTGACGATTTTTCTTGGTTGGTCGCAAGGGGTAGTGAAACATCCATGGGACCCAATGGTTGAAATACTAACCCCACCTGAAAGGGGTTGTGGCCGGTTGAGCTATGTATGGTTATGTTGTATTTGTGTTGAACATAGGGAAGACTATCATCCTAGGTGCAAGGGTGTTTGGACTTGTACATGCGCAGGATGTGCATGATCATTCAATTGACGACCTCGGTTTGGCCATCTGTCTAGGGGTGGAAGGCAATGGACTTGGTGAGCTTGGTGTCCAGTAGTGACCAAAGGCTCAAACGGAATGTGTTGAGAAAACGGTTGTCCTGATCTGAGATAATGGTTTGTGGGATCCCAAAGTGTACCCACACTCGTTCAAAGAAGAGCTTGGTAGTGGCCTTTGCTGTGATGCTCTTCTTGCAGGCGGCTCACCATCTTGGAAAAGAAATCAACAACCACAGAACATAGTCATTTACCTGCTTGGTGGATGGAAGGCCCGACATGTAGTCCATTGAAGTGGAATCCTAGGTCCTATCGGGAGTAGGCAGAGGAGTGTATAGGCCTTGTTTCTTAGTGGTTGATTTGGAAATAACGCATGAAGTGCAGGACCGGATATACTTGATGACATCTTGTTGAAGTTTCGATTAGTAGAAATGTCGTTGCAGCACTACCACTATCTTTTCCACGTTGAAGTGTCCTGCCACTCGACTGTAGTGGGATTCCCAAATCAGCTTTGCTCGCTCGCTTGATGGAACACAGAGATGGCCCAGATGGCCCAACAAACCGTCATTGAGATGGAAATTAGTGACAACTGTGTTTGTGCCCAACATTTGGTAAGTGTTGGCGAAGTCAGGATCTGTCTCATAGAGGTGGGGCCATCCGGATGTCTCGTGGTCGTAATAATATAGCACTGTGGTGAGTGTCATGACTGGAGGTTGTATGAGGCAATCAACGACTCAGTTGATACTTCTTGTTTTATACTTGATGTTGAGGTGGAACTGCTGCAAATATGTGGACCACTTCTGATGGCAGACATTCTGCAATTTTCCTTGTGTCTGCATGAACTGCAGTGACTTATGATAAGTGTGGATGATTGTCTCCTTCTTGAGAATGTAATGCCTCCACTGGAAACAAATTTCACAATGGAGTACATTTCTTTGTCATAGTAGGGTACTTACAGAGGACATATGATAATGTCTCACTATGATAGGCCACAGGGTGGTCATGCTGAGTGATGATTGCGCCCACAACATAGTCTAAAACATATGTCTCGATCTCAAAGGGTTGTTGTAGGTCAAGTAATGAAATCACTGTGGTTAAGCACAAGCGCTACTTCAGATCATCGAACGCTTTCTGTTGGGACAGGCCCCACACAAATTTTGACTTACCACCACCCCTGGTTATTTGGCTGAGGGCCCATGCAATATGGGAGAATCCCAACATGAACCCATGATAGAAGTTGTCAAGGCCTAAGAAGCTTCGAAGCTCAATGAGCGTGGTTGGGGATGGCCAGTCACAAATGAGTTGAATCTTGGTTAAGTCAACATGCACACCATGCACATCAACAATCTATCCTAGGTACTGGACCTTGTCCATGTCAAAAGAGCATTTTTCCAAGTTGGCATATAGCTTGTGTTGCCACAGAGTGTGCATAACCTACTGAATATGTTGCAAGTGTTCTTCCCAAGTCTTGATGTAGATGAGGATGTCATCCAGATACACCACCACAAAAGAATTAGTGAAAGGAAGCAAGATATCATCCATCATCCTCATGAAATTTGTTGGGGCATGACCAACCATTCAAAAAGACCTTCTTTTGACTTGAAGGAAATTTTCCATATATCTGTCTGTTCTATTGGGACCTGATGGTAGCCAGAATTTAGATCAATCTTATTGAAGTATTTCTCCCTCTTGAGCTGATCAAGGAGATCGTTGATTCGGGGAATCGAGTACCGATTCCTGACTGTGATTTTTAGGGCCCAGTAATCAATGCATAGTCGACAAGTCCCATCCTTCTTTTGCACTAGCACAATTGGGCTTCCACAAGGTGATGAGATGGGTTGGATGTGCCCCTTGTGGAGCCGTTCTTGAATCTAACGATTGATATCCTCATTTTCTAATAGAGAGCGAAGATAGACTGGCCCATTTGGTAGCAGTGCATCGGGGGTCAGATCGATGGGATGCTTGACCTAATAGTGCAAAGGTACCCCAGTAGGCGATGATAATTTTTCTTTGTATTCTTCCATGACCTTATCCACTTGCTTCTGCTGCGTGGAGAGGTCAGTCGCGAAGACCATGGATGTGGTTTCCACCTTTCACTCACTCTGAGAGTGAATCACGAAGAAGACAAACTTCCCGGTCTGAGAAATGACCTTCCTGCATTGATTGGCAGAGATCAAGGAAATAACATTAGCCTGTACAATTTCTTTTTCAAAGTAATAATAACACTGCGAGGCCTAGACTCATATACAACATGATGTTTCCATAAATAAGGTTGTCCCAAAATAACATCACAAACTTCAAGGGGATCAACATCAAACGATACCTCATCTTTGAATGGATTGATGCCATATGACAAGAAACACTGTTGGCTAACGCGAAGATCACTTCCTTGATGGAGCCATCTGATGGTGTAGGGATACGGGTGCGGTGTTGTTGACATGCCTATCTGCTTGATGAACTCTGTGTATATTAGGTTCTTTTGGCTACTGCTATTAACAATGAAGTGCAACGAAGTTCCTTTCACCCACATCTATCAATGAAAGAGACACTCACCTTCCTCGGACTCATCAGATTCACCGAGTTGGATCTTGGTGGTAGAAACGGTGGCACTAGGTTCCACGTCAATGATCCATCTCCCCTTTTCTGGTTCTGACTCAGAATCGGAACCCGCATATGATTCATAAGCTTTTACCTTAGCCACCGATAACTTCTTTGAGTGAAAATTAACAATATTATGCCAGGGGCTCTTATGGAAGTCGCATCACTTCCCGGTATATTTATTTGTCTTCCCATTGTCCTTCTTTTCTTGCTGCTTAGACTAGTTTTCTTTAGGTTTCCCATAGTTCCTCTGTCTTTTTTTCTACGGGTTGGGGCTACCCTTTCCCTGCTTATGTTGTGAGAGGTTTCTAGACCCAAATTGTCGCATCTTTTGTTTAAGCTTATGCTCCATTTTGACGACATATCGATAGGCCGCGCCCAAGGATGAGATGTCCAAAAACTCCATTTATGTCTAGATGTATCTATGCAAACTGCCACGATACTTGAGCACCATATTTCGCTCAGAATATTTGATACCCAACTTGGTGCACAAGGTATGGAAGACATTGACAAACTCTAGCACTATTTGGTCTCTTTCCTACCGCAATGTGGCCCATCTTGTATACAAGTCGTCATAACTTCCAACAGAGTAGTATTCTTCCTTAATAACATCCTTGAAGGAACCCCAAGTGGGTGAAACTAGAAATAATGTGGATCCCTCTATTTCCTTTTTCTCATAGAAATTCTCCCACCAATATTTGACATGGGGGATGACCTTGAGGAGCGCAAATGTATTATTTTCCCTATTGGAAAAGTTGTGGACAGAAAAATACCCTTCTAGAAGGTTTAACCATTTATCTACGACATCCACATCTATTTGACCTTCAAATATATGAATATCAAAATTGGTTTGTACCTTAAAGGGGGCGGCGCCCCTGCTTGAGGTGGATGCGTCGTTTGTCGGCAATCGTCGAAGGATTTGTGCAAAGTTGTTCATCATCTCGTTCCTCTGTTGCTCAAGGGCTTCCTTGAGCACATCATCTTTCTTTTTTCCCACCATGGATGGTTTCTTGGGCGTGCGAGAGAAGTTGTCCTCAAGAGAAACAAGCTCAAAACCCAACTCTCTATACCCTGACCGCGTCGGGGACATGCATGAAAAAAAACAACAAGGAGCAGGCCGCTCTTATACCACTGATCCAGATTTATGAGTGGAACGAAATGAAACCATAGATTTATAATATTAACACAGAGAAAAAGTGAACAATAATAAAGATACAGTAAAACTTGACTTCTATTAAATAAGAAATATGATGAAAAGTGTAAAATGTATACTGAAAACAAGCTTGCTAGAATGGTGGTAGCTTATCTCTAAGAAGAGATGTGATGGCTACACTCATTCGCAAGAAGATGAGTACGATGAGGATCTAAAGGTATTTTTACAATAAATATGAATTCCAAAATCCTAGACATCCAAAAAAATAACCCCAGGAGAAGAAGCGCCAAAAGTCATGTGAGCCCCCTTGGGGTAAGTTAGTACATCAACTTCCTAGGGTCGTAACTTTTGCATACGATCTTTGTTTAGGGCGCACAATAGCTCGTTCGAAAGGTGTTAACGATGAGATTCATTTAGGGGGCTCAATCGGAGCCTTTGGAATTTATTGAGGTGCCCGATCGTGAAAAAACGTTGTTTGGTCCCTCCAAATGCCCCCAGAAGTTTGGGAGCTGAAAAACTGCTAAAAATAGTAAGTTGTCAAAAAACAGCTTTGAGCCATTTGGAAAAGGTGGATGGCCACCGATATCCTCCTAGATCATTTATGGGCTGAGAGGACCGTTCCATTACAACCGAAGCGTTCGTTTCAGTCATGAACGCTTTTCATTTCACTTGAAAATGTTTATGTTTTCCCAAGATACGACCATTTCAGTCAGATCTAGAGGTATAAAGCCCGAATACGCCCTTTTTAATTTTTTTCAAAGTATTATTTTGGTTTTATTTCAGTTTTCAATATTTTGTTTCCGGGTTGCTACTCTTTTGGATCTGCATATGCTCTTTTCCTCGCATGCTGTGCGATCTCGGTAAATTAGAAACATATCGGAAATGGTGCATTTTCCGGGTAATCTAACCAAGATCTAACCCTTGTTGTCATCGAGAAGCGGATTTTTTTTCTTGTGTGAAAAGAGTTTTTTTTAACATGTTCTCCAAGGTTGTCTTCCATAATAACAACAAAAACACCCCCAATCCGTTTTCTAAACAATACAATATGTTTTGTTAGCTCACTTGGTTAAAATTTATCTTATTAAGTAAGAGGTCTTGAGTTCAAGTTTTTTTTGTTACTTTTTTTGAAAAAGTTCATGCATCCATTGTAAAGTATATTTCACTTCAAGTATAAAAGTGAATCACTATAAGTAGCTTTAATATTTTATTTTAAAGTTATTTATTTTGCATGCAACTTTCTTTTATAAAGTAACTTCATTGTAAAAGTGATCCCTGCTTCTTTTTATAAAAGTGGGTCACTTCATAAAACAACTTATTTGTAAAAGTGAGGGCATAACTTTCACATCTGAAGTCCGTTTTCAGATCATCAGTTTCAATTTTTAAAACCATATTATCTGCATATTTAATATGACTTCTTCCAGTGATATTTTGCTTACCAACACCAACTACTTCAAATGGAAATCTCATACGGAGGATTTATTAAGAAGTAAAGGCATGTACTAGATTACCTTGGGAAAGGAAAAAAAAACCCACTGATGATGAAAATAAAGTCAAATGGGATAATAAGAATGACGAAGCATATGGACTAATCAAAATTTTCATCTCTCCTGATTTAAGGTTCCACCTTCAGGAAATTGATGACCCCGATGAAACTTGGGAAAAGATTGAATATGTGTTTGGTAAAAAAAATATTATTGGAGCACATAAGTTAGAAAATTAGATATTGATTTTAAGTTCAAATGATTTTTCTTACATTGAAGACTATCTATCTAAGTTTAAAAAAATTAGAATTTACATGAAGAGTGTAACATGAAGTTGGAGGAAAGGCGTTGCATCTATATTATTCTTTCTAAGCCAGGTAATGCATATTTTGTGTTTCTATCTACCTTTTATGCCACGAGAGAGGCTCTAGGAAAAGCTTATCAAAAACCCACTCTTGAGTCATTTTGTGATTCTTTGATTAGAGAGGAATATAATCTTGTACAACTTGGAGTGATCAACACTGCAGGTACCTCCAAGAAAGCCTTAGTATCCCAGCAAAAAGATAAACCCAAGAATCCCAAGAAGCAACATCCTTGCCACAACAAAAAGCAAAACAAGGGTCCCAAACCCACTCAAACAAATTTAGCTCCTAATGGTGACAAAGGAGCAAAATCTAAAAATAAGAAGACTAACAAACATTGCAACTTTTGTGGGAAAGATGGTCATGATGAGTCCAAATGTTTCAAGAAGATGGCAGCTTTAGAAACAAGGATGAAGAAGCAAAACATCAGTATCGATTCTTCTTCTTCTTCTTCTTCTCATGGACATGCACTTTCTACTTCTTGTTCCCCTTCAATGCAACTTATACTTCTTCTTCTGATGAGTGGCTTATTGATTCTGGAACATCTTATCATATTCCTAAGGAGAAAGCCATATTTTCTACTCTAAATGAATGTAACACCAAGAAAATATTTGTTGGTGATGATAGATCTCTTAGTGTTGTAGGATCTGGAACAATTCAGGTAGATAATGGTCATTTCAATGATTTCTTATGTGTTCCAAGTCTTTCTTGTAACCTTCTATTAGTATATCAAATCACTCATTCAGGTGAAGGTAAAACTGTAGAGTTTTCACCTCACCAAGTTGTAATCAAGGATTTAAAAGATCCTCAACATGTTCTTGCAACTGGAATAGTTGATGATATTACCAGGTTGTACAAGTTTGACAACTTTAGGTCATCATCTTTTCCATCAATTTTTGTTGCTCATAGTGATTACTTGAGAAAACTTTGGCATGCGTGGTTTGGTCATCTAAACTATCTCTCATTGCAACAACTATGTAATCAACAAATGGTGACTACTCTTTCTGTTGTTTCATGCAGAGATGGTGTTTGTTCCAGTTGTTTTCTAAGAAAACATAATCTGAACAGTTTTGACAAATGTGCCTCTTGGCACGTCTCGGGCCCTTTGCAGCTTGTTCACAGTGACTTGTGTGGTCCACTTTCTTCACCTTCTTTTTCTGGGTGCAAATATTTCTTAACTTTCATTGATGACTTTTCTAGATGTACTTGGGTTTACTTCTTAAAATTTAAGAGTGAAGTTTTTGACAAGTTTATGGCCTACAAAACCCTTGTAGAAAAACAATCTGGACATCAAA
The DNA here is from genome assembly GCA_010110895.2 of Picea sitchensis. Classification (NCBI taxonomy): domain Eukaryota; kingdom Viridiplantae; phylum Streptophyta; class Pinopsida; order Pinales; family Pinaceae; genus Picea; species Picea sitchensis. Next base: position 15,777 of record SNQJ01S0169807.1, read on the forward strand.
TTCAAAAAAATAGATATTGGAGGTGAATATGTGAATAACAATTTTAAAAGTTATTTCACTACACAGGGAATTCAAATGAAACACATTGTTCCATATACACCACAACAAAATGATGTTGTTGAGAGAAATAACTGCACATTAAAAGAAATGGCTAATTTTATAATCCAATCTAAGTGATTAAGTCTAAAGTATTGGGCGTAAGCCATCAATTGTACAAATTACATAGTAAATTGCACTCCCACAAAGGCTCTTAAAAATATAAAACCGAAAGAAGCTTGGACTAAAATTAAACTAGATGTAAGTAACTTCTGTGTATTTGACAATATAGCATGGGATCTCATTCATGATGAGAAAATGGAATCATTGCAGCCTAAAAGTGAGAAGTGTATATTTGTTCGTTATTCTGAAGATGTCAAAGGTTACAAACTTCTTCAACCACATTCTAATNTAATCCAATCTAAGTGATTAAGTCTAAAGTATTGGGCGTAAGCCATCAATTGTACAAATTACATAGTAAATTGCACTCCCACAAAGGCTCTTAAAAATATAAAACCGAAAGAAGCTTGGACTAAAATTAAACTAGATGTAAGTCACTTCTGTGTATTTGACAATATAGCATGGGATCTCATTCATGATGAGAAAATGGAATCATTGCAGCCTAAAAGTGAGAAGTGTATATTTGTTCGTTATTCTGAAGATGTCAAAGGTTACAAACTTCTTCAACCACATTCTAATGAAATCATTATTAGAAGAGATGTTAAATTTGATGAAAATCCCTTGGCTTGTGAGCCTAATTCGGTGATTGTTCCTTCTTTGGACTACGAGCCCTCTTTGGTGTTTGTGCCTTATTCTGTTCCTATTCTGGTTTCTTCTTCAGATGATGACAATGAGGATGAAAATCCACCTTTGCTTGCTCACCTTCCTCTAGATGATTCCATTGAACTTGAACCAACACCAACACCACCACTTCCTAGATGGGTCTGTTCAACACGAGAAGCAACTGGTGATCTTGTCGGTGATCCTTCAGATCAATGTCGGATACGTTCACAGTTCGAACGAGCCTCTTCTTTTTTGGATCAAGTTTCAGAGACTCATGATTTAAATACATTTGCATAGGTTTCAGGTCATCCAGATTGGGATACAACAATGAATGAAGAGGATCGTTGTTTAATGAAAAACGATACTTGGGATCTTGTACCTCTTCCAAAAGGAAGAAAACTTGTTAGATGTAAATGGGTCTAGAGAACTAAGTATGCATCAGATGGAAGTGTTGAAAGGCACAAGACTCAGTTAGTTGCTAAAGGATATTCCCAAGTTGAAGGAATTGAATATAATGAAACATTTTCCCTTTTCACCAAAATGAATTACATCTGCCGTGTTCTTTCCCTTGCTGTCTCACATAAATGGGAGGTCCATCAGATGGATGTTAAATCTGCCTTCTTGCATGGGGATTTGCAGGAATAAATATACATGAATCAACCTTCTAGCTATGTCCAAAATGACTCTATGTAACATCCCCACTATAATCTCCAATTTAATTAATGATTATGTATATATAATATGTGGCTACGACCAAGCGATGTAATATGCGAATTGTATTTTTTTGTTTTATTAATAAAATGTGAAGCCACCTGCTAAGGGGACATGGACAAGAGATGGGGGCTGAATTAGTCCATAAGAGAGAGGAGTGTCTAGGATAATGGCCAAGAGGGGTCCAAGGGGGAATTAACCATGTATAATGATTTAAACCATTTTCCTAAATTTCTATTTGTATACAAACCTTTCCATTTATGATTGAGTGTTTCCAAAAGCCAATCATTGAATACATGTAAGAGGGTGGGTGTGATTAGTCACATCCCAAAGTTATCAGGCACATGGGGTTTGAGTACAATCAACATGGAGAAGAGTGTGAGTCAAGAAAGACAAGCCAAAGAGAGGAAATTCATAGAGGAAGATGATGACAATTTAGAGTTAGGGAAGTGGGTTCACGAGATCCAAGCAAGGGAGAGAAAGAAATAGAGCCTGAAGCTGATGCAGTCGAGGAGGGAAAACTCTATATAAAGCTGGAGCGTAATTGGAGAGGATTGGAGCTAGAAGATTGAAGAGATAGGTTCTCAAGATTGAAGAGTGAACTCCTAGGTGAGTTGCACTGAAACAACAAGTGGTTGTTGTTGGTAGTTTTCCTAGCAACAATTTCCCTTGAGTTCCTAGCTGAGAGTTTCCTAGCTACCTATGCCAGAGAGACCTTGATAAATGAATGGATCATTCCTTAGGTTAGACTTGATAAATGGATGGTACATCCCTTGGGTTAACCTTGATAAAAGAATGGTACATTCCTTGGGTTGGGCAGGTCAAGAGGAAGAGAGCTAGTGGAAAATCGAGAAAGCTGTAGGAAAATATCAATTGAATTGAGAGATTTATGAGATGTGAGTGGACTATGAGAGACCACCCTCTTTTGTGGATTTCTAGCCTCAACTCAGGGGTGACTGACTGTTGAGATTTGGAACATACAGTCTATGGTTGGGTGGAACGTCCGTCCCAAGAAACTGGTTGCATGATTCTTGTTTAAAGATAAGTGTTTTATCTTGTACTGAGTTATTTACATGTGTTATTGTTGTGCATGAACTCTGCGTGAATGAGAATGACTTATATGCTACTATAATGAATGATTTAGTTGTATATCATGTTGATTATTATCATTCTGTAGGTGCTTCTATTTTGTGGTTAAAGACAATAGATAAATTTGTTTTAATTCATAGATGTAATCTACATGAAATCGTCTAACAATGGAAGAATTGCTTTAATTAGTAGAAGTTTCATGTTATGTATATTCTGCACGTATTGTTGCTTAGTTGGAGGCTAGGTACATTACTAAAATGGTACTAGAGATGATAACGAGAGTTTTTGCATGACGTAACCCAGCTTGGGTGGATGGGTATGTTACAAAGTGGTATCAGAGTTGATAAAGAGAGAGTTCTTGCGTGACATGACCCAACTTGGGTGGTTGGGTATGTTACAAAGTGGTATCAGAGCCCAATTTTCAACCCTGAGCTTGGATGGGCCAATTAGTGGAACACATAAGTGAAATTTATAAACTATGCAGGCAAACTATTTGATGGAATGCTAGAAAAAGGATGTATAAATTTCATTTGTTGAAATTACTGCAGTAAAATTGAGAGGAATTTCAAGGGAAATGTGAAGAATTGAGCCCCTTTGGAAATTTCAAAAATAAGGAAATAAAAAAAAATTGGGTATTTTTCCATACGGTGACATCAGTATGGTGTGGAGGACACATGTCAACTAACGTGGTAGAAGAAAGATGTGTGTTTCCACAGTGACATGTACAGGTTGGATGAGATTACAGTTGGCAGGTGATGTGGAGCCATGTGGTAGACCAACTGTCAGCCCCACGAAACTGTGGTAAGATTTGAGAAGTTTGTCTAAGTGTCAATTTGCGAGTCCACGAAGACGAAAAAATGGTTAAGTGTTGGTAATTATTATGAGTCTGTGAGTCTATGAAGACAAAAAAATGGCTAAGTGTTGGGACTTATTATGAGTCTGTGAGTCCACGAAGATGGAAAAATGGCTAAGTGTTGGGACTTATTATGAGTCCGTAAGTCCATGAGTTCACGAAGATGGAAAAATGACTAAGTGTTGGGACTTATTATGGGTCCGTGAGTCCGCAAAGATGGAAAAATGGCTAAGTGTTGGGACTTATTATGAGTCTATGAGTCCGCAAAGACGAAAAAATGGCTAAGTGTTGGGACTTATTATGAGTCAGTGAGTCTGTGATTCCGCGAAGACAAAAAAATGGCTAAGTGTTGGGACTTATTATGAGTCTGTGAGTCCACGAGTCCGCAAAGATGGAAAAATGACTAAGTGTTGATACTTTTTAGATGGACTTATGAAAGAAAGGTTACGAGATTATGAGTCCGTGAGTCTGCAAAGAAATGGAAAAATGGTTAAGTGTCGAGACTTTTTCAGACATACTTATGAAAGAAAGGTCACAAGTTGATTGGATTTCCATACATGCTTATGATTTACATATTCATTTCTTGCATCATTTCATATTTTTTATGGTTAACATATTTTCTCATATGAACAAGGGATGAGTGTGCCACCTCTGATACTCTGAAATTTTTCTTGAGAATGTGTAGGAACAGGTCGTACTAGGAGATGTTGAGGTTCTCATGCACTCTATGGTGAGCACATGTCTCCATGTAAGAGCCATATGTTACCCCCTCAGGCTAGGGGTAACTAAGGAGATTATGTCTCGAGGCCCATAGGTAGTAGACATGGAGTGCCAAGAGTCAGATTGACCAGCAGAGCCCGCAAGGTCCCTCCTATTCATGTTGATCAACACTCATCACCAACAACATAGAAACATCCACTACATTAGGTTTGGATCCTAGAAAACAATGAGTCTTGCTTCATGAGGTAACAAGTTTGGTGTCATGGTCAATGTCACTTTAATATTTGAAGCATTTGAACATGTTGCAAAGAATCCTTTTTCGATTATGGAATGTTTGCTTGGAAATTATACTTGTTGCCTAATTTCACCTTGGTGGTTGTCATTGTGTCCTAGCAAGTTGGTCACCCTCGGGAAAAGGGTTTCTATTGGGTAGTTCCTTGAAGGGTCATTGCACCATTCCCATTTATACTTACCATTTTCCACACTTCTTCCCCTCTGTCTCCTCATATTCTGGGTTTTCGGGTTCATTGACCCCAAGAAGGGATTGTACCTCATTTCATGGGAAGAAGGGGATAAAGGCCGAGAGGTGTTGTAGCTAGAAAAAGTTAAAAGCCAATCATTATCCTTCCAGATGCTCGCCCTAAGGTCC
>SNQJ01S0169808.1:0-20664 GCA_010110895.2 Picea sitchensis
AATTTTATGGATGATACAAACACTTGCAGATTTGAAGGTAACATATACAGATGCCATTCCAATTCACTGTGACAACACCAGTGCCATTAGTGTCTCCAAGAATCTTGTTCTTCATTCCAAGACTAAGAATATCCCAATAAAATACCATTTTATCAAAGAACAAGTTACAAACAGAATTGTTCAGCTGAATTATATTCCTTCCAGAGAACAAATTTTTGATATCTTTACTAAACCATTAGAAACAACCCCTTTTGGATATCTTCGTCAAAAGTTGGGGGTTATAATTTATTGTGTCTAATCTATTCACCTGTTCAGGGGGAGTACTTATTGAATATATGGTGTATTTCTAAGATGCTCATAGTTGACAGGGAGAGTATGTACTACAACATCTCAGGGGGAACATGTTTCTTCTTTGACATTGATGTCAAAGGCGGAGAAAGTGTGGTAATTTCAAGGAGGCTACAGTTCCTACAGTGGTATGGATTTCAAGGATGCTACAGTGGTATAGTTATAGTTGCATGTTTTTCAAGGGGTTGCCATCAATGCCAAAGGGGGAGATTGTTGGCATGTTTTCATATAGAAGGCAGAGTATTTGTTTGTCATTGATAGAAATCATAGCTCGATGATGATGAACAAGAGAAGGTGGCAAGACCAGCAGTGCAACGATGATTCCATGATGAACAAGAGAAAGAGGCAAGACCAGTAGTGCAATAATAATTGCATGGCATAAAATCCTGAAATGTGAAAGGATAGAGCATGTCAAATAAATCCATTTCAATGTTTCGTAGACCGGGAAATCAGATTTTCAGATACTGGGTGTTGGAAGTGTAGAAACACTTCATCACAGGAGGCCCGAAGTCGTGAAATGAGAAACATTGAAATCCCGAATTAGGCACAACGAAGACTTGTGAATTCGCGATATATTTCTAATCGTCAGGTCAAGGATTGATCTGGACCATTGATCAGACACGACAAAGGCCCGTGAAGTTTTGATAAGATATGGACCATTGGGTCCATAGGAAAAGTGGCGAAAGATCATCATTTCGCTGACTGGAAAGTCAAAGGAATGGGGTTACCTAACCTCTCAAATTCACAACATACGAAATGCTGAAGTGTCGAAATGTGAAAAACACCTTTTGGTGTAGGTTCTAGTTACTGGGAGATTGAGAAGTCAAGAGTCAAAACTCTCCAACATAGGAATCCTGAAATCGTGAAATGGGAAACCTTGAAATCCTGAAATCGACACATCTACCAGAATTTCGGATACTGGGAGTTGGAGGAGTCAAGAGTTAAGACTCTTCATCACAGGAGTCCCGAAATCGCGAAACCCGAAGTTGTGAAATGCGAAATCGTGAAATGTCAAAGACTCCATACTGGAGGTTCAGATACCGGGAGTTGGAGTTGTCAAGATCTCTCACATCAAGAATGTCAAAATCGCAAAATGCAGAAATGCGAAATCATGAAATTCCAAAATGAGAAATAGTGGAAGGTGCTAATAGCTAAACTCCATTTCAAAAATCGCGACTTGGAAAGTCAAGATGCTTGCAACTGAAATTTGTAACATGCGAAATTGTGAAATGTTGAAATGAGAAATGCCAAAATGATCGAAGTTAGTCTAGCTAAGCTCTTCTTTCAGAGTTTTGGGGTTCATGACATGGAGTGTCAAGTTATCTCATCACAAGGAATGTTGAAATGTCGAATTGAAAAATGGAGAAATAAGCACGAGATCCATTATTTAATCCAATGGTGTAGGTGAAATTGAATATGATCGGAGGGCTACTACTACATCTCTCAGTTAATTGAACTGTTACAAATCAGTTAGCAAAACTGATTCATGATTCTTGATCGGTTGGCGTTTCATCTGCTGAGACGTTTTCTTTGCCTAAGAAGATTTGAAGTGTAACTACCGTTATTGTTGTGTATAAAATAAGAACATAGAGACTATGTGCGTTTGGCTGTTGGGACTGAAAAATGAGTTGAACTGTAGATTTGAAAAACTACAACATGCACAATGTGAAGAAAGCTCAGAGAGAAGAAACATAAGATAAACATAAGAGAAAAGGTGAAGAGATCAGATTGTGCACATATCAAAGAGGATGAGAAGGACAGAGAAAGAACAGATAGACAGAGACAACAAGTCAAGCCAAATATGAACAGAGCAGAAGAATAGTGTAGCAGAGAAGAATTGCAGAACAGTGTAGAATTGGTAAGAATTGATTTATCTATGTGTTGGGTATTCAATCATTTATTTGTAATCAGGGAGGTAGTGAGGTTCTAGGGAGGATTTTTCTCCTCGGAGGTTCAAGTGGGTTATTAAACACAGGGAGTTGTAGCTTCCATCTGGTTGCATCCAGAAAAACTAAGGTGGCAAGGTGGTGCAAGGGAGAAAAAGTGTTCTCTGTTATATAGGTTGGAGCCTGTGTAACTGGAAGTAGGTGCTTCCATCCAGTTGGTGCTTCCTTCTAGTGGGTGCTAGAGAAACCAGAGAGTTGGTGCTCTCAAACAAGTTGGAGCTTGTAAAACAGAGGTAGTAGCCTCAGATTGAGTTGGTGCTCAATTATAGATGATGTACAGAACTTAAAAGATTACCTATCATTTCGAAGAAGAAGAGGTTTTCTCCCTTTATAGGTTTCCTCATGAAAATCTGTCTCTGTGTATATCTTATGTGTGACTGATGCTCATTATTTATGCTGTCCATATGTTGTATAATATTGATGATCACTTGAAGAAATTTTAAGAATTGTTTAATTGAAATTAAAATTGTTTAATCATAGTAAAAACTGATTCACCCCCCCCTCTCAGTTGTCTTAGTAATTTCAACACCCAATGTATCAAGGAAATTTGGATGTTGAAGAGTTTTTGGATTGGATAAGGTCCATGGACAAGTATTTCAACTATGAATATGTCGATGAGGAAAAGAAGGTGAGACATGTTGTGACTAGACTTAAAGGAAATGCATCACTGTGGTGGGATGAACTGCAGGCTGATAGGAGGAGAAAAATAAAACAAAAGATAAAGAGTTGGGATAGAATGGTAGCCAAGATGAAGTCTAAGTTCATGCCTAAGTATTATTAGATAAATATGTTTAGGAGAATGTAGAATCTAAGACAGAAGGGACAATAAAGGATTGCACATAAGAGTTTTACAAGATGAACATTAGGACTCGATAGAGGGAGAAAGATGAAGAGAAAGATTCCAAGTACGGAAATGACCTAAGATATGAGATCCAGGATGAAATCAGCATGATGTCGGTGAGAAAAATAGAGGAGGCATATCAACATGCACTCAAAGAAGAGGATATGTTGGCTAGAAAACAAATCTAGTGAAGTAGGGGTAGAAGCTTGAACAAAGGTAAAGGATTTGCCCATGATAAGGCACAGAATCCTCAGGGTGAGGTTGAGAAAACCCAGAGACACTTGGAAAGAGGAGCAAGCTCCAAAGGGATACAACTTGGTGGAAGAATTTTTTTTTCCATGGGAAGAGGAAGAAGTAGAGGAGGAGAGACAACATGTTATAACTGTGGAAAACTAGGACACAAGTCTTGGGAATGTCCTGAGATAAAGAAAGAAAGAGGAGGTGAATCTCACATTTCAGAAGCACAAAAAAGGAATGTTGAAGTAGAAGGTGCAGAAGATGGAAAATATTTGATGTTGAGGAAGGTTCTCTTGAAGCCAGAACCAAGGTCCAGAAGTTGAAAATCTAGTGTAGAGGAACAGTTTGTTCAAGACAACTTGCAACTGATATAATAGGAAAACCCCTCTATGAACTACACTAGGGTTCAACATGTAGGCAGATCTAACCGTCCAAAAGTCTCCTACTCTTTATAACTACCCCAACTATATCCCACATCCATGCATGAAACACAAAGTAAAAAGATCTGGAAAATCTACCTTAAACTCCACATCTGATGTCGATCCTTTTGTGTTTGATTTCTCCTTGACCACAAGTCTCCTCCCAAGGTTGACCTGCATTCACATATAGACAAACGAAGAGCTACAGAAATGCATTTCATATACGAATAAGTGGGCTAGATGTGACAATAACATACATCAAATATAGATATTGGCCACACCATATGGAAGGACAAAAAACATATTCCTTTTATATTTAAACTTCACAAAAGTCACTTACAATGTGAGACCAGAATTTCTCCTTGAAATTGGTCTTGGGCTCCTCTTCACAATGCACCAACTACTGAAACTCACAATATGGGGCAAAGGGGGAATGTAAAAATGGGTAGAGTTTCTATGCTCTTATGATTCTCCTGAAAATAGGACCCCAACCCCTTCTTTTATAGGCCAAAAGGGCTAGTAACGTTTGGGGTGACTGGCTACGGGAAGTCAAACGGTTAAGTAATGGCCCGAAAACTAGTATCCTATGAAAATTTCCAATTTTCGCGATATTTTATGAGTGTACACAAGATATAGTGGCTCAACAAGCGTGTGTACGTGGGCAGTAGTGGTGTAGGGTGTGTATGCCTTCAAAGTGATGATTTTTAGAAGAGCTTGTTTAGTGATGGCTTGGAAAAGATGGTAAGTTAGATGGTATTATGCTTGGTATGCATGTTTGATGCAATTTAGGCTTATAACATATGCCCCCTAATGTGTGAGGTCATAAGAGTATCTAATGGCCAAAATACATTACACATATTCACCAATGTATGACGTGAGTGAGCCAAGGGACCAGAGTTCAGGAGGTGTCATCTACAAAATAACAATTTGTTTCACTAAGGTGGGCATACCCCTGCTCGATATAAAATGAAATCATGGCTACCAATCAAATACACTGCAGATCCATGTCATATAACTATATAAAGTGAAACCGCAAACAATACACAGTGGATATACATCTCAAAATCAAAATATATACATGTATAGTATCCATATTCAAGAAGCTAATGAGGCTTGATGGCTGGAGATGAGGTCTTCAGATCTTGAGAAACAACTTCAAAATATTCAAAACTTGGGTAGGAGTGTAATATCAGTGGACTACTTCACTACCTAGAGGTGTTTGATGACTCATCGGGAATAGAAAAGAGAATCTTCATGATCAGGAAGAGAACTTCATTGATTTCAAACAAGGACTTGATTGGTGTTTTGGGGTGTTCGGGCAAGAGGAAAAGAGACGAACTACAAAATGGCCAACTCAAGATTAGTAAAACTTACATTGGAAGAAAGCACAACAAAAGATGAGACTTAGGTAGCATGGCATTGACATAAGTTCACAATGTAGGAGGCAACACAAACTCTCCATATGTTTGGAACGATAACCAAATGGACAAGAACACAACTCTATGTAGAGAGAATAGCTTCCTCAGGTCATATTGAATCCTAGATCTTGATGAACAAACGAAATTATGTGCTTTGTCCAAGGGTGACTCATTGTGCTACCAATAAAAAGAAAATACTTTTCCGTTCCTCCTTTTGGGGTATATTTAATTTTATTGTCTTTTTAAAAAATGTTGGAAAGTTTTGAAAAAGAATGAAAGAATGCTACATTACAAAGAAGGAATGACTGTTGTAGACATACTAGTTCCAAGTGCAAGGAATAGACTGATGCTGAGAGCAAGGGGACATATGCAGGAAAGGGACACTTGGAAAAATCCCCCATGCATCAAGGTGTCAAGATGCGGAGGAAAATTGCTACAAGGCTTGCGTATAAGGCATGATTTAGATGGCTCAGTTGATAGAAACATGGAGACAAATTTAGGAAAAGTATGTAGAAATGAAAATTTGATTAATAAGACACAAATATAACGTCTTTCGATGTAATTTTAGCAAGCCCAAAGAAGGAAATCTCGAAGGTTTTTCATTTTAAGAGAGTCTGAAAAAATGTAAAAGAAGACTCCACTGGGGCACCTTTTTCAAAGGTAGTATAGTCGGCTCGAAAAAGAGATAAAATAGCACTGAACATATGTCTATTCAAAACCATTTTAACGAGCGTGACAAAGACAATATCACTTGACAATATTTTCATTTTTAAGGAGTCTGAAAAGAGCTTAACTATGGACTTCATTGAGGGATGTTCTTCTTGACCAATTTAATGAGTGTGAAGAAACAACCTCACTCGACGATCTTTCCACTTTTAGGGAGTCTGAAAAGAGCTTAACAATGGACTCTGTGGGGGTTCCTATTTCGTAAATTTATTCCCTCAGACCTGAAAAAGGGGTAAAAATTATACCTGAGATTACTCTTCTAGAGAATCGAGGCTCCTAGAGTATTCCTTTGTTTGTAGTTTTGAACATTGGACCAAAAAAGAGGTAAACTATTGTCAGACAGATGTGCCTTGAAATTTCAGTTTAGCGTGCGTGAAGGGAAACAAGATTGCTCGACAATATTTTCATTTTTAGAGGGTCTGAAAAGGGCTTAAAAGAAGATTTTTTGTGTTTTGGGAGTCCCGAGGGAGAGGTCAGGAGTGATAATGAATCATGCAAATGAGGCTCAAATGCATCATTAGGAAAGACTAATAAGGACTCCCAAGCCCGTAATAATTAGTGAAGACATGGACACCAAAATGCAACCAGTATCTACCTAGGGCACCCATGTGAAAGTAGGATCTACCGCTAAATTATAATGCTTCTAGAGAAGGAGTGAGGGTTTTGTGTCACAATTCAATGGTGTCAATCCTAAGGAAAAGTGAAAAATCCAACGAGTTGTAACAGACAGAGGTGGAATCCTATATTACGTGCACAAAATTGAAAAAACAATTTTTTACCAAAAAACCTTTTAAAATGACCCAAATATCAAAAAAATTCCCAAATACCCAAAGTAACAAGTATCATAACGTCCCCAAAGAAATCTAGAACCATACTAAATGATTTTCAAGCTAGGAAAAAATGGCAAAAAGGGTCAAAAAATGACAATAAGGGGCCAAAAAGTCTATAAATAGAAGTTAGCAGCTCATTATCACCATTGTAATTTGAAAATTGACAAGAAATCCAAAAGCAACCCTTTGCCAAAAGAGTTGATTCTAGGAGCTTTAGTGGATGAAATGAATTTCCATTTGGGCCATGTAAGTACACACTAACCTCTCTTGCATTTCCATTCTTCATTTATGCATTTGTTTTTGTTTTTTAGGGGGGCACTGACCTTTAAAGAGGTCAGCCTTGCATGTACGCAGGTTGTCCAAGCACATCCCACGTGTACATGTTGGAAGAAGAGAAGTTTCCCATGTGTACACATGATTGTCCTCAATACAACCCGCATACACCCTCCAAAAAGTGATAAAAAGTGGAAAAGCTAGAGTTAACTCTTTGTTGCTTTCTGTTTGTAGGATGTATGTGCATTGGAGAGAGAGGGAGCATGAGGAAATCAATTTTTTGGTCTTCGAGGACCCTGCTACTATCGTTGTCTTGTCATGATGTGGGTTATTAAAGTTCTTTCAGTGTCTGTTTATGAGGGCACAACCCAGGTTGCTAAATGCATTGATATATTACTAGCATCCTGACGCAGAGGCATTCATGCTCGAGGGGTAGTCATTGACTCCAATGACCGAGGAAATTTACTTTTTTACTAGTCTCTTGAGGAGAGGGGATCTAGTCAACTTGCGTACTTTTCCCCTTGGGCCCCACAACATTGAAGAGTTTATTAGACTCCATTGCGAGGCCAGTACTGAGAAGGTAGGTTCTCATGTGCCTATTCATAAGATCAACAACCTATCACTTAAAGTGATAGTTATACCTATTGGGTGGATTACTGGATCCGAAGCTTTACATCAGGCTTCCCGGGCACACACGCATTGTGTGATACAGTGCTTAAATACACATATTTTCGACTAGAGTACCACCATGCTGGATTGCATGAAGAGAAAGATGACAGAGTGTCGGGTACGGGTGCACCACAACTTCGGGTTTGGGACCATTTTGTGTTCCTTTTTCTTCGAGAGGGTACCTAGTCTCAATCCTTGAGAGAATGTACAAGGGCATGAGGCCACTCTCCCGGTTCTATACAGATGGGTAGCATTGTTGCCACGACAGGGTGGGGGTAGGACCATCGAGGCCTTTGATGACAATTTTTTTGACTAGTGGCCATGACAGATTCTGACAATAGAGGACTACCCCTATGTCAGGATTAGATTTTCTCGAGATCCTAACATGCATGTACTCCCTAGAGCGGAGCAAGGAGAGGTGGGTAAACTTGATTTTCAAAGTTATTTAATTTTTATGTCTTTTTATATATATCATTCTTTTTGTATACCAGAGTATCTGACACTTACATATATTTTATGTGCATATGTGGGACTAGTGCATCCAACATGATTCTCAAGAACTAGGTGAGGTCCTTAACTAGAGGTAGAACTAGCTAGAGCCACTGGACCAAAAACAACAGCAGGGGGGCCTCCAGCCAAAGAGTCTGAGAGAGTATTGAGACGGGTAGAGAGGAACTTTACCGCGCTCACCTGTAAAGTCCCTATGGTGGAGATTAAGGATCTCCCACCATTGATGTAACCTCACGTAGTTGGGGTTCCCTGAACCTGGGTCCAGCACTTTCGGAGTTTGAGAAATGTTGTTGTTCACTATGGCAGGGCCAACATGCCTTTCCCTTACCTATGCTAGACTACTTATGTGCCGAGAGAACATTTTGCATATTTTTGAGGGCATAAGCCACGTGACTCTAAATGGACATATTTTTGAGGTGCTTGCACCCACCCATGTACTCTTATATATTTATATATATATATGGATGTTTTTTATCTTTTTATGTCTTATGGATTACATCTATTTTACAAATATATTTACATGTGTGTGTGTGTGTGTGTGTTCTTTTTCTTACATGTGTGCAATATGCCAATCTAATACATGATTATCTAGAGTATTTGTGATTTGATTCAATCTCCTAGGAACATGGATATACATAATGTAATCAAATCTTCGTTCTAAGAGACGTACACTAAGGAATCGTCGGTGTAGCGTAGGATCGTAAATTCGATAAACACCATTTAACTGAGACACAACCAATTAAGAGTCTAAGTAGACCTAAAGGTGAGAGATACCATGTGACAAAGCATCACAAAGAAACTCTAAGATTGCACTGTATTTGGTGACATTGTTTGTGGTGTCACCTAAACATATACCTCCTGAAGATAGAAACTGGCCCTAAGGTGTGAAAATCACACAAGATGCGGAAGAAAACCTTCGAGTGTGCCAGATAGCATTGTCCACAAACCCAATCAATACCTTTAATTCACTTGACATCTACCACAGTGAAAAAGATGACATCAAAAATGACACATCCATAAAACCAAAAGACAAAAACTAAAAAGAAAATGTACAAGAATATACATAGGTTACAAGAAGTCACCCAATCCCACCCACCTACAAGTAATAATTCTTGAGGTAGAACCCATTTCTTTGCTCCGCCAAAGCATTTCCCTCAAATTCCACTAGAATATAAGCACCCTTCTTTAGAATTTCCTTCACAATGAAAGGTCCGAACCACAAGGGTTTGAATTTACCTGCCCCCATGGGGTCCTTATCTTGGTCATAGACTAGAAAAAGATCACCTTTAGAGAAAATCCGAGGACAGATGGACCAATCATACTAACACTTGACTTTTTTTTTGTGAGCCTCATTAGCCAAGGCTTCATCACAATGCTACTCATTGAGCTGCTCAAGATATAATAAATGTTCTACAAGCAGTGAAGTGTCTGGAAATAACTGTACTGCCAAATTTAGAGAGGGGATTTGGGACTCTATAGGAAATAATTCTTCCAGCTCGTAAACAAGTTGAAAGGGTGAGAAAATGGTTGCAGTCTTAATAGACATTCAGTAGGCCCATAATGCTGAGTACAACATCAAATTCCAATTTGACTTGTCTGAATTGATCGTTCGCTATAAGATAGTATTCAGGGATTTATTCACAGTTTCCACCTGACCATTTTCTTGTGGGTAGTAGGGTGATGAATGTTCTTGCCTCAACCTAAGCTTTGATGTTAACTCAGACATCATTTTGTTCTGAAAGTGACTGCCATGGTCAGTGACAATATCTCTTGGGACGACAAACCTTGCTATTATATGGTTAAACAAAAAGAGAGTTGCGGTATCACCATCATCTTTAAACATTGGCATAGCTTCGATACACCTCATGAAGTAGTCTATTGCTACGATGATATAATAGTTCCCCCTTGCAGAAGGACAGTTGCATGTAGCATAATCAATCCCCCACTTGGTGAAGGGACCAGCTGTGATTAAAGGAAACATGGGAGTGGGGTGCGCCCTCATATTCCAAAATAATATCTGACACAGGTGGTAATTCTTGACTGATTCAACACAATATTTGATTAATGTCGGCCAAAAGTAACTGAATTATAGAATCTTTTGGGTTGTTTCCAACCCAAACAAATGACCGCCACATGCTCCAGTGTGGCAATTGTTAAGCATGATTTTTTCTTCTTCATGAGTGAGACACTGGAAAAGGATGCAATCTACTCCTTGATGATACAGAGTGTCCTCAAGTATGAGATAGTTTTTATCCTGATGGCATATATGCTGATGCTCATCATGAAAAGCAGAGGTGGGGCATTTAAAAGTCTAGAGATAGACTAGTATATCTTCGTACCAGGGGTTGGAAGAGATTATCAAAAACATGTCTCCTTTGATAGTTGACATATCAGGTATAACATCTCCTAATTCGATCGAAAGTTCTGAAATAAGTTCCCCAATGACCAATGACATTTTGGACTTGGACGAAACAAAATCCAAGTTGAATTCATGGAGGATAACTATCCATATATTGATCTTTCTACCAATTACATGTTGTGTCAACATGTATTGAAATGGATTCACAACGACAATGATGGTGGTCTTGTGAAACAAGATATAATGATAGAACCATTGGACAGCATGGACTGCTACCAATGCAAGTTTTTCAATGTAGGAATAATTGATTTCTAGTCCAACCAGGCCTCGGATCAGGTAATAAATCATGTATTCTGAGAGAAAATAATCCTATTGATCCAAGACCATACTTACAGTTGACTCTGTAGCAACCAAGTACAACAAGAGATCTTTATAATAATTGGGTGGTCAAAGAAGAGGGGTAGATGTGAGGGTGCATTTCAATTATTTGAAAGAGAGTTGAGCAGCCTTGTCCCAATGAAAAGGAATGTCCTTCTTCACTAAATGCATGAAACCCTTTGTGATATTGACACAGTTTGTGATGAAACGCCGTAAAAATTTTTCTTTTCCCTATAAACTCTGAAGATGAGAGATTGTGCATGGGGGAGGTAACTGAACTATCGCCTCAACATTTAGAGGATCGAACATGATCCCCACTGTTGAAAATATGAAACCTATAATATGACTCGATGTGATGAAAAGACTACGTTTGTTTGGATTCAAGAGGGTTCGATAGTAGCGACATCGGTCAAAGATAAGTCAAAGGTGTGCAGGATGATCAACTCTCTTACAAGATCATGACACTAAATCATCAAGATAAGCCTCGACTATGTGTTTGAGGTCATGGAAAGAAAAAGACATGGCCTGTTGAAAAGTAGTGCTAGAATTTTTTAGACCAAAAGGCATCTTCTGATAAGAAAATGTACCCCATGGACAAATGAAATAGGTTTTTTGTTGGTCTTCGGGCTTGATCTGTATCTGATTGTATCCTGAAAAACCATCCATGAAAGAAAAGGCCTCAGAACCTATGCATTCATCAACTATCTGGTCAATAAATGGTGTGGGGAAATTATCCTTTGGACAAGCCTTGTTCAAATCATGGATGGTCATACATATGCAAATCATACCCTGATTTTTGTTGACTGGAATAGGATTTGACACCCATTGAGTCAATTGGATGGGGTAGATGAAACCATCTTGGAGTAGTTTCTCTACTTCATCCTTAATAGCTATTTCTTTTCTAGGATTGACCAGGAGAAGCTTCTACTGAACCATCTTAGCATCAAGATATGTCGTGATTTCATGTTCGACGATTCTTGGATCTATGTGTGGCATTTCCTCGTAAGACTAGGAAAACATGTCGTGGAATTCTTTAAATAAATATGTGTAGATTCGAATCTCCTCGGGAAAGCATTCTGCTCCGATGAAGATATTCTCCATGACGTCAGGGGTTCTGGAGATATCAATAGGTATCGTTTGAGAAATGGTTTCCATGTTTCCTTTGACGTAAATAGTGTGTGTAGCCAAAGGATTGATAGGACAAGCCTTTTCTCTAGTCATAGTTAGAGTGAATTCACCTGCTTCAATTCTTCTTAACTCTGGGAGGAAGTAAGATCTGTCATGAAGATCATCCCAGGGTCTATTCGGACTAGTCATTACCTCAATAATCCCCTCGTCTGAGGGAAAGACTAAGTCTAAAGAATCAGTATTGGTGAGGGAAACTTGAGCCTAAGTAATCTCAAGAACCAGATCTAACTTTTGTGTGAGAGTCAGATCGGGGTCATTGAAAGCTTGTTGAATTATCGAGTATGCAACTTTTGTCATAGATAAAGGCATGGACATGCCATGGTGCTCTATCCCTTCCATCATGGATTATGGGGAAGGAAGAGTCCACAGATCTTTAAAGTAAGTCATGTGAAACGACGATATTTTGAAAATTTCAGCCCTAGGTTGGTCGGGAACAACTGATATGCATTGAGCATTTCTAGTAGGAGGCAGGTAATCGAACGTATCCATCAAAGGTGGACATGAAACAACCCCTATGTTGACAATGCTGGGATGAGGGTTATCAATCATCGAGACCGTGGATACCCCCGATGAAGGGTCAGGATGGGAGAAGGATAACTAATCAATGGACATGATCTAGCCTTTGTGTGGAAACAAAACAACCCAAAAAACTATCACGACCACTGCTTGCATAGCGTAGGTCCAACTCCTTCCTAAAAAAATATTCTAGTTGAGAGATGCATCGAGCACTTCAACTTCAACACACACGGTCTTCTCTCCTAACTCCACTAGGAAAGAGGGGATGATTCCATGTGGTCAGAACGAACGACCATTGAAGGTGGTGAGAAACATAGGAGACAGAGGCAAAATGAGTTTCCCAATGGACTTCCAACATGCCAAATAAATCACGCATGTCGAGGCATCCTCATCAACCGCTGTGAAGAAAATGTTCCGAGTAAAATTTTTCATGGTGTAAGCCACTACTATCTGAAGTGCTACATGGTAAGGAAACTGAGGTTTTAAGTCGGTCGTATCAAGCATGATCGTACTCGGATTAAAAGTATCTGTTGATCCTAAGGCAACTAATAGAGCCTTTCTCTGGGAAGGAAAACTCTGGAGGACTTACAAAGGATACATTGCACAAGTGGTTTGTGACAAATCCTCCACCACAGAATAGTTTTTAGTATCCCTTGCGTTTGGGTTGTGGGAAGCTTTCTTGAATGCACCTTTTGGGATGCGTGTCATTTTTTTTCCCAACATATTCTCAATATGGAGAGGAAGAGATGGGTTTTTGGATTCTTTACCCTTCTCAGAGGTGTTTGGCATTCCGTAGTCATGTGTCATGGTTTTTATGTCAACGCTACCTTTCATCATGTATAGATTCGCAGACGAAGGATTACTTAAATATGGAGGGGGTCCCTGACTACCCCCTTTCGCGCTCGAAGAGGCTTGAGTTAGATTTTTTCTTGTGTGGAAACAGGTTCGTTAACATGATAGGTGGTTGCTGTGCCAATAAATTTTGGGCCTCTACAAGCTGAGGGCACTAGTGAGTCGGATGGTCTTCCTTGCAAAGATTACATGGATATTTTTCTTTCTTCTTTTCAGTGTTTTCCTTGCCAGCATTATTGGTAGGTTTCTTATCCCCGTTACCCTTTTTTTGTTGTTTCTTCTTCCGTTAGGCTACTGGGTGGCCTTTGGGTTTGTCAATTGCACACTGTGTACATCCAAATTTTGGTTAGGGGGAACAACTGAACCAATGGTTTGGTTGGCCGCTATTTTTTGTATCAAAAATTGTTGCAATTGATTTGACAGCTAATCAGAGGGATTTTTTTGTGCTAAACCAACAATACCATCGACATGTGGTCCAAACCTCTGTTTGGTCTTGTCAAGTATCGACCTAGGTGCATCTGGAAAAACTTCGTAAAGTAGACCAGACTGAGAGTAAATAAGTTCTAGCTATTCATCTCTCATTATCACATCTTATTCTAAAAAAACCCCATACGTTGTGATGTATTTAGACAATTGGGGTACCAAATACTTAAGGAACCACTCAAGCAGGAATGTTGGTGGGATTGGCACTTTTATCAAACTCTTCTGGCATCTCCATTCTCAGATGTGGTTTGACATATGGTCCTCTTTTGTCTACTCAAAGTTGGCCAGCAATTCAATGTCGGTGTAGTATCTCACAGGTAATTGGAAATGGTTTAAGAAATCCATTGCCAATTCATTGAAGGAAGAGTATCGTGAGAGGTCGATATCGATATACCATTTTTCATCTCTCCCAATGAAAGTGTGTTGAAACAAATGCAACTGGATAGAGTCATCTCTGAAAGAGTTGGACAAGCACCATAAGTGGAAGGTTGTCACATGATCGGTAGGATCTTCATTAGACTTGCCTTTGAACTTAGGAATGTCCAAAGGAAACTTGGCTGGCATGGGAGGCCGATGTGGATCATGACAGATGGGGTCATTTAATAACCTTTTTAGGTCTGGTAGGTGCAGTGTTTCCAGAAACAATAGCTTGGGTTTTTGGTTATAATGAGGGAAAAAATAGCCTGGAGTTTGGCTGGCACTAGGTTGCTAGGAAATGTTAGGTTGTTGGCTAGGGTTCTGGTAACAACCATGGCCATGACCAGTGTACGGATTCTACACTTGTTGAGACATCATCGGTCGACTCCTATAATAGGACATAAAGGGATTGGCTTGTGTCGCATTCAAAGGATTTTGGGAAGGGTTTCCCCTTGCTGATCCATTGGGCATAGGTGTTGAGCCTTGCTTGGGGCTCCATTGAATATGGAAGGGGTTTCCCCCAAGCGACATCCCTGATAAGGGCACTGATCTCTATCATGGATTCCACGGTCCTTGGGAGGAGGGAATTCCAAAGTTTTCCCCCTGTGCAAGAATAGTACCCTATGTTATCACTC
This sequence comes from Picea sitchensis, assembly GCA_010110895.2. Classification (NCBI taxonomy): domain Eukaryota; kingdom Viridiplantae; phylum Streptophyta; class Pinopsida; order Pinales; family Pinaceae; genus Picea; species Picea sitchensis. The sequence continues at coordinate 15,046 of SNQJ01S0169808.1, forward strand.
CAAGAAACTGTTTGAGGTTGTGGGTCAAAGATGCTTGGTAACTTAAGGTAAACTTGTGTTTGTGTTTTTGTATGTGTGGATCAATGGGATAACTCAACTACAGATGGTATTCAGATAGTCAAAAAGAGAATCAAATGAACCAGTGCTCTCAAGGATCAATAATTAGATGACAACTTTTAAGTGGGTGAGAAAACAATGCTTATAAACCAAATACAAATGTAGGGTTTAATAAAAAATGATAAGAAACTATTAATCAAGCTATGATCTAACCAATGAGATGACATTCATCTGCAACTAAAACAACTTGAATAAGAGTATAGAAGGAAAGGTGAGAATCTGACATCAATAGAGAGAGAAAACTGTGATTTGTATTATCATACTGAAAAGTCTGTTTACAATAAGTATTTATGTATCCAAAATCGAACCCCCTCTGGGCTATGGCCTCTATCATCTTAAATATTTTTTACAAAACAGTTCAGATCCTATAAAACTAGATCTAATATACTTAAAATAGAACAAGATCAAATCAAGGTGATGTGTAAGATCAAATCCTAATTTTTTAGGTTTAGACCCTTATCAAATAAGTCTCCAGCACTCTTCAATAGCTTCAGCAATATTTGACATCTTCAATGACTTCCAAGGTGATGACAAGGCACTTGAGATCTTACTTTAACAGCTGGGAAATATATTGATCAAAATAGAAAATTCACTTGATCTCTTTCCCTTCTCTAACACCTCAAAAGATGAAATAGAAAGAGGATACATATGCCTTTAATTACTATCTTTAAATAGAAACCATCCTCCAGCCATTTGGAAGAAAAAATGTGATCTAGGAAAAATAGTGCCTATCTACCCTATCTATTCTTTTGGTGACTAGAAGAGTTAAAATATGAACCTGTAAGTTACGAAAAGCTCTTTTTTTTTTTTTTAAATTGCAAAATTGCAAAAGAAACTTTCAATCCTTTTACTACCTTGGATTATCATTTCAATGCTGCAACTTCATATCAACTCCATAAAAATAAAGTACATGAGAATATGTCCCTATAACATGTATTTTCAGCTATTTACATAATAAAACTGTGCATCGACGCTCCATATAAATTAATGGAGAGTTTTTTGTTCATCTGTATTGATACTGTGACTTTATTTACCTGTGCTTAACTACTAACACATTTATTCTTTGATTTAGGTATTGATAGTGGATATCTTACAGCTTGATGTGAAACATCTTCTCCAAAGCCAATTTAAGAGAATTAATGTCAGCATGGTCAATTAGGCACAAATAATCTTGTTTGAACCATTCAAACTACTCAATATCAATGCATGGAAGATAAGGGTTTGTGGGAGACTCAAAGAAGAATAAAGAAACATTTTTTTTTATCTCTGTAACCAAAAGAATGTCGAAATCTATTTCTAGAAACATGACCTGAAGTCAAAAATGATCTTAGCATGATTCACCTTAAACTGTGCAACACTAGATACCCAAATCGATTTCTACAAGATTGTTTATTAAATCAACTTATATGTCAATCTCTTGTCACCATAGGACAACTGCACACTTATTCTCTGCCTACAAAATCGAGCATCTAAATCATAAATTAACTTGGCACGATGGCTTGATTTACAACTAAATCATGGCTTGAATCATGGATTTTCCTTTCCAATCTAAAAACCAGGATTCCATTCTTGCAAGCCCTGACAAATGCCACCACAAACCTGCAAGTGTTGACTCATTCAAACTTCAATGATCTGGAACCCAAGGCTAGAAGCCATTGATATTCATGTCTTTGACAAATGACATGACCCTCCTTGATTTTCGCAGAAAAACATCTGTAGATTAGACAATAAGATCTGTTGTATTCTTAGTGTCATCATTCCCTTAATGTAGGAATCCAACCCAAATCATTAAACTTGCACTCTTGTGTTGTCACAGTTGGAATATCGACCCTATATTTTTCTTGTGACACTTAATAATACACTTGGCAGTATTGCTTAGATATCTACGCATTGCACCATCGAGGGTTTGAATTCTTCTGCATGTAAATAGGGCACATGATATCTCTGCCCTTTTTATAATTTTCTCAATGAAATAATCTTTCATGCATGGAGATTCAAAATCTTAAGACCTTTATATGCACCAAATTTAATTTTGCTATTTTGATGAGGTGAATAGGAAAGGAGTTGGGTGCTCAACGCTGAGCTTTGTAATTTTATGTGTGACTCAACTTGTGTGACATGGAGTTTAGTCAGTGATTTGTCTTGACTCATGAATTGGAGTGCTAGGATTTGTGTTGAACACATCTGATTTGCAAACCTGGAATTTGGTATATGTGAACATGTGGCTTGGGTTTTAGGATCACTTCGAGCACCCACCACTTCATAACAAAAGTGTATATTGGCATGTGAAAATATAAAAGCTAATAAAGCTAGGTTTATTAACCAACAAAGATTTTATTTGTTTTTTTCCAACTTAGTTCTTTTACCGGCACAAGAAGTGCATCTACAAACAATTAGTTGTTGAAAAGAAGAGCTTTGAATGACTAACTAACAAATTTCAAGGCAGAAAAGCTAGTGAAACCGCAAAGAAAGGATTTTTTGAGATTTATAATATATACAGAATGAAAAGACTCTCAAGTAAAGATTAATGGGATCTAGGTCAAGGATTTGGAGATAAAGTACTAGCTATATTTTTTTTTTTTAAAATGAGCGTATAAGTTTAAGAAAACACTCAAAAATAGCAGTGCATTTTTTATCGCTAACACCCTGTATAGGATTTTGTTTTCCATAGCCGGGGTTTCCCCCAGCTGAGATGAAAGATGACGAGAAAGAATTGTTACCAAACATGTTGAACAAAGAGAACAGTGTCAAACCAACCAACATTCTATAAGATGGAAGTCCTTGACTAGCTACTCCAAATGAACTATAGTTTACATTTGGCCTAGCAGAGTGTTGGTGAGTACCACCGAGTGAAGGGGATGAAGGAGGTATATGACCCCCTCCATGAGGGAAATCCTTATAGGGAGATGAATTTCCCCCCATGGATACTTGCAGAGGAGAGTTAGAGCTCCCTAAACCAAGACCTAAAGTCTATATATTAGAGTAGGAATGTATAGTGCTTGTACCAAAGCCATGCATCCTGTATGAGAAAGGAGGGCCTATCGCACTCTGGGTGAACAGAGCAATGATCACCACCATAGATAGAATTAGACCATTTCCCAACGTAGAGCCACTTGAAATCATAGTGGCCAAGACCGACGAGGATTGACTAGGAGGCATAACACCCCCTGTAGTGATAGTTGTAGATGAAATATGAGTATTCCCTGAAGAAGTAGCAACATTTTCTTCCATCGTTGCTTGTGACACTATCTAATGTTCGAAAGGTTGAACCTATACAACGATGGGCATTGATAGATCCATTATTGGAGGGTTATATAGACCAAGATATTGCACTCTGCAGTCAGAAACAATTGGTTCCTTTGGAAGCAAATGTTCTCCTCTCGGAGATGATTCGGGCACAATTTCCTATAACCCGGTCGCCTCAAAAGACCCTTGCTGGTCTAGTTTTTGCCTTAGTGGTGGCAAGGGTGGTTCGAGATCACGACTAGTGGTAGGTCCAAAATCCTTCACGACTAGCGGAGCTCCTGATCCTCCATTGTGTGAGAAGATCAAAGACACACTAGGTCTTTCTATAATTGTTTTAAAAAATAGCACAAACTATAAAAATCTCCTATGAGATAAGACAATAAAATCACTTAGCTAGTTGGAAGAATAGTTACAATAGCCAACACTAGAGAAACTTACCGATGCAAGTGAAAATCGAATACGGAAACACCCTCCGGGTATACTCTACAAAAGGTGGCCCAATGTCTATCCTAGTTACCATGGAATACCCCAACAGTCACTTGTGTAAGTCACTAAGATAAATGCAACTAGGTTGTTAGGGCGCGAACAGTCACTAGGTAGGTATAGTCGACAGTCAGGTGGATTGCAATGAGTAGGGTATCAATCCTGAAACCTATCAAGGGCATCGAAAGAAATTGTTCTGGAAGATGAACAAGGACCTTGAATAGACTCAAGACCCATGATGATCTGTGGAAAATGAGATCAACGAAATCCCAAGATAAGCCCTCTATATGCGTTCCTCACTACGCTTGGTCCATCTTTGGAGGGGTTATCTCTGCTACCTTTCCACATGTGACCTCATGTTTATCCCTTATGTTAGAGGGGGGTCCTGGATAAATTTAACGGTTATTGGACTTTCACGCACTCCCTATCATAGACTCTTATGTTTGTTTTTGTAGCCTTGAAGAGTTTCCTCTCCAATAATCAAGGCTCTATCCTAGACTGCGTTGATGAACCCTACAAGCACAAAGTCTAATAACTTTTAATTAAGCATTAATTTTAGTGGTTGTCTTAATTCAAAAGGAACAAAAATGAAACCAATGTTTTTCTTTTAAGAGACGAAAGAGAAGAGAACAAAATGAAACAGGAAATAAAACTACTTCTTCTTCACAAAATATTTGTTAATTTAAACTCTTTCACCAAACTTTTCGTAATGATTTTTCTTAGATCTTTGAAAAGAAATGCCTAAAAAAATATTTCGCTCAACTACAAGCTACTTAGTATCCTAAAGCATTCAAATAAAGAACTTAAAAAAACTTTATTTTTCCTTGATAAATGCAGCAACTAACCTAAACTACTTTACCAAACAAAGAGGTGAAGGATTTTGTTTTTATTGTTTTATGATTCAAAAAAAGAAATTTGAAAATGCATTAATTTATTTTATTTTAAATAAAAAAAAGGGGGAAATGACGACAAGACAGAACCAAGAAATGACTTTTGGCTCAATCACAGATCGCAAGGAGTCATTGACAATACCAAATAGGCAGATCGAAGAAAACTCACAAACTTGTCTAAAAACCCTATTAAAGAAAACAAAAGAAATATGTTTGATGAAAACAAAGCTATGCTGAGGTCAGACCTAGGCTACAGACTCCTACTACAGAGACCAGGGCCACATCAAGAAAACCCCTGAGAAGTGTGATTTTTGACAGGGAAGAGGATGACTGCTTCTCTTTTGAAAAAAAAAATCCTCAACAAGAACGCTACTATCACTTCAACAACCAATGTATGTATGTGGGCTGTCCAAGGGCAAGGTGCATATGCACACGTGTAGGCCCACTACAGACTGTGTACACCTCTGCAACTCCTCAAAAAAATGAAAAACAAGAAGTCAAGCCTAGGCAGGGAGTATTGGTATGGAATACCAGCATCCCTTAAAGACACATAAGCTTACAAAAACTCAGAAAAAAGTAAAAAAACTGATTCAAACCACCCAAAATAAATATCTCCAAAAAACCATAGAGATTTTCTCTATTATGGTTGCCAATTATGCTATAGTGGGAAAACCCATCTATGGACTACACTAGGGTTCAACATGTAGGAAGATCTAATTGTCCAAAAGTCTCCTACTCTTTATAACTACCCCGATTATGTCCCACATCCATGCATGAAACACAAAGTAAAAAGATCTGGTAACTCTACCTTCAACTCCACATCTGGTGCCGATCCTTTTGTGTTCTATTGATCCTCAACTACAAGTCTCCTGCTAAGGCTGAC
>SNQJ01S0169809.1:0-20664 GCA_010110895.2 Picea sitchensis
AAGAAAAAAAAAAAAAAAACTATTCTGAACTAACTAATCTAACTAAATATTAAAACAAACTAATAAACTAATCTAACTATTCTATATAAAATCTACTATCTAATACTATACTAACTCTAAGAAATTTAATATCTAACTACTTACATAAATAAATCTTATTCACAAAATGTACAATAATTACAATTTACAGATTTGTATGGAAACCTGAAAAACTCATTAATATTCTGCCCTAAGACAAAGAGAGATATTTTTTTTATTTTTATATTTTTATATTTTTATGAAAAAGAAATAAACTAAAAACTAACTAAACTAAACAACTAATCTACTAACTCTAACTACAAATCTAACTAAACATGTATCTAACTAAATTACTTAACTATACTAATAAATTAACTATCAAATGAATAACAAACTAACCTGAAGAAACACCCCAAGTTTGTCCTATATGAAATGATTGCCTCAGCTGATCAGAGGGAGGAAACCCGCACCGAATTATCCACTAGCTTCTCGTAAACGGGAAGCTGTTGTGCTCTTTATTATAATTACAGGACAAACAAGACATAAAAAATTTACAACAATCTTATGATTTATAAATCTTCACAGTTAGATAAACCTATATGCAGAGATCTATACGAAACGATTCAATTAATGAAGAAGAGAAATCTGTGATTCATTAACTGAAACAAAGTAATTGTTGTACTTTGAAAAATAATGAAAGAGATCAGATTATGGATAACACATTAATAAAATCATATCATCCTGCAATAGATTATGATAGCTAAAGTAGTCTATAACCAACTGCAAACTGACATGCATAAACTTGAAACAAAGGATTGATATTATGAAAGCGAAAGCTGTAGCAATAACATCAAATCTCGTCTCAGTTTGTATTAGAAATCCATAGCCTGGTTCTCCCACAAGTGAGGATGCCCCTTACTACACAAAATAATAAGTATTTAAAGACCTTCCATAGGGTAAAACATCCCTGTGGAAGTTATCAAAACTATTTACATAAAATCTGGGAAAATGTCCCAAGTCTGACTAAACTAGGAACCTAAAATAAAAACTAAATCACACAAATATATCCTAGACTGTCCATCATGCCCAATGCAATTCAGATGTACCTGAAAAGGGTAAAAAATGGACAAGTTAGGAAGATATTTTGTTGATAAAAATGATAAAAATCTAATTCTATAAACTAGCTACAGAATCTTTCGATTTTGTAGCTCGTCTAAATCAGAAACAAAATTAGCATTAAAATCAATTAAAATCTTTAAAAATACATTTAAATTATCAAAATATATTTGATTGCCAAAAGCCTTATTCAAAACGACACTTGTATGCAAATTGAACAAACTAAATCAAATGAGGACAGAGATAGACACACTCTGTTTTGACCAATTCGGGTAAACAGGATCGTATTGAATAACCGACAATAGTGAAACTGATTCATGGACGAATTGAAATCAATACAAAAATTGCTTCATCTACCAACAGATCATTTCAAATCCAAACCGAATTAAAGGGTCCTATTTCTCAAATTAATTGCACTATATTAAACACAACAAATGATCCATATTATTAATGAATCGAATCAAAACTGGTATGTAAACGAAATCATAATGGATTCGATCGATTGACAACAGAGTCCGTGGGATTCGTTTAATCACTCATTATCACCAATTGGGGGCGAACACAATCAATTTACAGTCCATGAAATCATTACTTGAATTCATTTCAAAACAAACAATTAACCGAATTTTTCCATACGAATTCGACAGAGATAACATAAGTCGATTTGGGTTAACAAACTTGTTTTGAAAATTGAAATCAATAGAGCATCATCAAGTCTATTTTCGATGCGAATTAAACTCATATAATTCAATCCAAACAAGAGCGAATCGAATAGTTTAAGTTTGACATAGTCGTTATGAATCAACATAGTTCGATTATTTCAGCGGAGATATTGTTTTCACATGCTAAATGAGAATATCGTTTTCATACAACAGAGTCATTCTTTCCAAATCGGGGTCGAACAAAGTTGTGTTCCTGATTAAGAAGATTACATCACATAAAATATTAAAAGATCATAACAATCAAAGTCATGAAATCGTTCCAAAATCACACCATAGAATCAGAGTCAATATAATCCAAATCCAAACGAAAATGTTGATAAAACAGAGTCATTTTCCCAATTTGATAAACTGCATCGTAATTACCAAGCCGATTCAATCTTATGAAATCATTTCAACAATCAAATCACAATAACTAAATCAAAGTTGTTGATATCCAACCAAAAGGAAATCAAATCAAATCAAAACATAGTCATGCTCTAATTTTAGCATAAAAAACCTCCTGTTCAGATCCGATATAAAAAAAATCCAATAAAAAAAAACACTATTGATTTCGTTAACTCAGACCAAAAGGAAAACGAATCAAACCCAATGAAAACCGAAAAATTTCTAAACTGGGCATGACCAAATCGTGTAACCAAATCATAACATCATTTAATTTTAGCAAAATGAAAGCAAGGTACAGTATTCACAAAAATATGATAGAGTCATTTTGAATGATGGACAGAGCTATTTGAAAACCAAACTCAAATCAGATTACTTGATCATGACATTTTGGAATTGACGACGGCTGTAGCCGATTCGACATTCCTAAAAACGATGGAACCAGGGGTTTTCTGCTTCCTATCATTTGCTTGAAGCTTGTCCCTTTGACTGGTCAACACTGTAACTTGGTTTTCCAATGCTTTGATTTTCGATTGAAGTAAGGGAACGTCTATATAGTATCGTTCCAACCGCACATCACATTGGTCACACGACGACTGCCCAGGCTTCGAAAATGCAGGTGAGGGTTTGGTTACGTTGCCGAGGGTTTCGTTAGGTAGCTTGATCCCAGGGTAGCTCGGATTTTTCCTTAGGCAAGGGGGTATATTAGAAACAAAATCATAGGGTGGCTCAGAGCACAAACCTTGAGAGTAAGGGTATTCACTATCTAGGAAGAATTCAATGTCAGAGTCTGAGTCTTCACTGAGGACTATGGGCTTCTTCTCAACACTAGGTTTAGGTTTATTCCTAACCATTATCGAGATAAGCTAAGCATTCTTTTTACCTTTTCCATCAACAATAGGGTTTCCCTTGACATTTTTGCTCGCAGGATTTTTTATAGCCTCAACCTTCTCAGTTACAACGTCAGGTAAGTCAATATCAGGGTCGAATGAGGGTTTAGGAGAGGGTAGTAGAACATGGAAGGGCACGAGTGGCTCGACCTTGGTTTCATTAACCACAAGCTTGACGACTTGTATGGGCTCTGTCTCAGCAAAACCATTCCGAGAGATAAAATCTTGCCAACTATCACCGAGGAGATTTAAGTGATGAACAACGATGAGTCTGATTAGGCCATGGTGGAACAAGCTACTATCGGCCTTTTCCCTTTTAAACCTCTTAGCCATTTTATAAAGACTTCGCTGGAAATAAAAAGGCATATTCAATGGATAACCCATAAAATTCATTAACAAACGAAGGTGGTAGAGAAAAAACAGTCCATACTGACCCTCACAGGTCACGAATTGTTTAAGCACCATCAAAAGGTCAAGCCATATTGGTTTAAGTCTGGAAATCGGCAGACGTCTATCACAGGATGTGACCTTTCGTGAGACGAACAATAGTGTCGAAGGCACCTCCTCAACTTTAGAATTTTTAAACCATCGCTGGCCCGTGGCTGCTAACCCGGTGGCACAGCTAATGGACTGTTCACTCAGCTCAAGCTAACTGTCGCCCATTTTGGCTCTACAACCATCAAACGTCAGGGTGAACTGTTGTGCAAAAAACAGGTTAAAACCCTCAAACCATTGTACAAAGGTGAGCCAACCATTATCTTGTAAATCTTTCCGGGCATTGTCAAAGAGTAACAAAGCTTGACTACCGTTTGGCTCAATTCGCACCACCGGTTCCATGGATCCGAGCACACGGTGTGCGATGCGAATGAGCCAGGGTTTGAATCATAGCATATGCAGGAACAGAGTATTCACAGGCTTACCCGATGCTAGCAGAGGTGAAGCAAGGATAGGAATAAGCATTAATGACATCGTGCGAAGGTGGTGGAGCTATTTCTTCCATGCAAAATAGTCATTACCAATGGTACAACCGCCGTCGCTTATAGCTGTTCAACCCACTATTGTATAGTTTAACAATTATGTCAATTGCCCAATTAATGAAATCAATGGAAAGTATTAATCACTCATGCAAGCAATGGTTACCATAGTTTTAAAACCAAACACATGAATTGAACCGAATACCAAGTGTTTAACCATGCGACATGAAGTGTGTAGAACGATTCACACCAAGGGTTTAAACCATAATACCAATGCTTTTTCACATAATCGATATGCCAATAGTTTTGATAACATGAACTAGGTGTCACATTAAATGATAATATATCAAGGGTTTAAGCATAACACCTATGTTCTTTTATGAGGGCAATGTGCAAAGTGAAATGATCAAATAACATGTGAAACCAATCTCCGATGCATCACAAACCAATCACTCATGAAACAAAACTACATAATCAATCAAAGAATGTCAAATGAGTACAGACCAAAAGGGTTTTGCCAACTGCATAATGATAAATAAAATGTAAACGCAATGGGCATATCGTCAAGAATGATAATGACAATTCCATAATGATTTTAATGTGACTTAAAAAGACCAAGTTTTCACGCATACAGTCGTGAAAACAAAAACGAAAGCAAGTGTGCAAATAACACAAAAATAAAAATGTCGTTTCATTTGAGAATTGCGACGAAAAATTGAGGTTTGCAAAACATTAGTGTAGGCAGCTTATGAGACAGTGGAAAAATGTGAATTGGCTGCCAACAATGGTGACACACTGGTAGAAGCAGTTATCTCTGCCAAAAGAATAAATTCAGATTAGGAAAGAAAATATAATTCCAACTCAAAAAAAACAACCAGAAAATCGTATAAACATCATCATTAACCAACTATTCCAGTAGTGTTTTAAAAGATGAAAACAGATAACAGTCTTAAGACCAGCGAGTCACGATATTAAAGATAAAATCTCCAATACTGTTGACATAGCCGCTGCTGCTAGCAGGCGTCCATAGCCTCGACAGGGTTGCCATTTAACCCACTCTGACATCTGTATCCTGCCAAGAAGTTCTAGATCATAATAAAGGGCATTAAGAGGTTTCTTATTTGCAAATTTTCATATACCCGACATTGCTTCGCTGCCAGTGGGCCTATTCAGTACCCCGACGAAGTTGTCTTGGCGTCATGCATGCATTTACCCACTGCCAGCAGACCTGTTCATCATCCTGGGGGGTTTACAAGCACTTCCCACAGCTCTATTAATAATTTATTTTATTTATTTTTCAAAGATATATAGTTGAGCGGGGTGACACTAAAAATTATGATATTTTGACATATTTTTTCAGACCTCATTAGAATTTTTTAGAACTATCCTTTATTAAGATCCAGAGATGTTTCATTTACAAAAATGACTTCGTAAGGCAGGGAGACATATTCTGAGTCATTCCATTAAGGAACAGGGACAGCGTAAAAAGATAATAGATGATCATGACAAGCTTTACTCAGAGATCGAAATCAGTCAACTTCTTTTAAAACAACAGACTTTTGCCAATCACAGATATAAATTTCAGAAAAATACCATTGATGTTTGTACAATTCTCTCAGCAGTTATTTTAGCGAAGGAATTTTTTGTTTCTTTGTCTGAAAGCTTAGTATACAGGTATGTGTATTTCCAAAAACACAAACTGATAAACTCAAAGGGGCAATCAAAAACAAAAAGCAAACAAAAAACAAACAAAAGAAAAATATGTACATAGTATACAAGGGTAGTTATCAAGCAAAATATCTTTTCAGGGCTTGGCCATTCACCGAATAGGTGTCAAGCTGTCCTTCTAGATTTTGCAATCGAAAAGAACTAGGACCCAATTTTTCAACAATTAAAAATGGTCCAAGCCATAAGTTCTGAAATTTCGTGTGCTCTCCCTTTCCCTCATGTGGTTTGTCCCATTTCAGGACGAAGTCACCTACTTCAAAATTCCTATCAGAAGTAGAGTTAGAATCGAACCATATTTTAACCAATAGTTGATGCTGATCTAACTTACGTTTAGCTTGGGCTCTTACCTCTTCTACCTTCATCAAAGAGTTAATTCGGTTTTCCAAAGGGGGACAATATTCTTCTTGAAATTTCTGCGATAACTGAAGCGAAGGAAGAAGAATGTGAGGTGGCAGAATTGCTTCTCTACCATAAATGAGAAAAAGGGGGGAGTTACCTACAACAGCTTTTGGTGTTATCCTATCATCCCACAGTGCATTCAACAATCCATTGTGCCAATTTTTGTGATTTTCAACCACCGTTCTCTTGATGATTTTAATCAAGTTCTTATTTGTCAATTCTCCCAATCCATTGCCCTGGGGGTAATAGCTAGCATAATACTTTAGTTTGATTCATTTTTCCAAAGAGAACTCTCTCATCTCAAGAGAGAAAAAGTAAGAAGCATTATCGAATACTAAACAGTCAGGGATACCAAAACGAGTGATAATGTTCGAATTTAGAAAGGCAATTACCTGACTGGTGTTGACAGTTCTTAACGCAGCAGCTTCAGACCACCAGGTAAAGTAATCTGTGGCTGTCACAATAAAATTGTGTTGTTGTGAGGACGGGGGGTTGATTGGACCTATGATATCAAGGCCCCACTGCTGAAAAGGAGAATCTACTGAAACGGGCTGCAAAGGAAAGGCTGGTTTTTGCAACCGCCCTGATGCTTTCTGACAAATGATACATTTACGACACAAGGCATGGGCATCTCTAAAAAGTGTGGGCCAGTAATAACCAGCTCTTAAGACCTTATGAGCAGTGGTGTCACCACCAAAATGACCACCAACTTCTCCTGCATGCAACTCTAGCAATACTTTTTATGCTTCATCTTTTTCAAGACAACGCATCAGTACGTCATCAAAACTTTGACGAAACATGATACCATTAACCAAATGAAAGGAGGCAGACTTTAATATCAACGATCTTCTTTTAGAAGGATCTAGGTGATGGGGGGCTGACCCATGTTCAAGATAGAATCTTATATCGTCATACCAAGGACTGACAAGGTTTTGTGCACAACAGATTAAATTTTGATCTTGTTGTCCTAGGTTTGACGTATCCTTTTCTTCTTGTTGTCCTGCTGCTGAATCAACAACTAACCTGCATAACCCTTGGCCTCTCACAATCTGAGTTGGGGTGATTTCTAAGTCATACTCCTGCAAGGAGGTGACCCAGTTAGCCCTCTTTTCTCCTAGTTCCTTCTGCACTAACAGGTTCCTGATGGTTGGGTAGGGGACAATGACTTTCGTCCTTGACTTCAAAAGATAGGACCGGAAGTGCTTAACTGCTTTGAAAATAGTACAGGCTTGTTGATCCACTACTGGGTAATTAAGTTTAGCGCATTTGAAAGCAGAGCTCATAAAGGCAATGGATACTTCATTATTCTCGGCATTCTTTTGGGTTAGGATGGCGACATAGGAACGGTTAGAAGAAAAATTGTAGAGTGTAAAGTCATGAGAAAAATCCGGGCTCATGAGAGACGAAGCGTCTATTATGGCCTTCTTTATTACATTAAAAGATTGATTTTCTAGGGGTCCCCAGTGATATTGGGTGTCTTTCTTTATTAGATTATGTAAAGGCCTGACCATTTCGGAGAAACTGGGGACGAATCTCCTCACGAAGTTAATGTAGCCTAAGAAATACTACATAGATTTTTTGGATGTAGGAGGGGGAAGTTTCACGATGACTTGAGTCCTATCGAGGTTGATAATCATCCCTTCACTAGACAGAATGAATCCTAAGAGTTTACCCTGTTCTACCACAAAGATGGATTTTTTAGGATTCAAGGAGATGCTGTATTTACGACATCACTGTAGAATGGCTCGTAAGTGAGCTAGATGATCATTTTTGTTTTTAGAAAATATAGTCACATCATCTAAGTAAACTACAATGGACTGATTGATTAAGCCTCGAAAAGCAATGTCCATTTCTCTCTGGAAAGTGGCACCTGCATTAATCAATCCAAAGGGAATTTTTTGATAAGCATAAGTGCCCCACGGGGTACGGAAGGTAGTTTTAAGTTGGTATGGAGGAGACATCAGGACTTGGCTGTATCCTGAGAAACCATCTAGTAAGGATAGCCTCTCAGAACCAGATACCTATTGAAGGATCTATTCCATGGGTGGGACAGGATAGTTGTCTTTGTCAGACGCTCTATTAAGGTTCCGAAAATCGATGCAGAGTCGGATTTCACCACTTTTATTCCAGACTGGGACAAGGTTAGAAACCCATTGAGTGTACCTAACAGGAAAAATTATCTTAGCATTTAGGAGCTTATTCAATTCTTTTTGAACGGTCGGTTCGAGCTTGGGGTGCATTTTCCTCAGTTTTTGTTGAAAGGGTAAGGTTTGGGGCTTCATAGGGATGACAGGCTGTATGATGTTAGGGTCGAAAGTTTTAAGGTCATCATACGTCCATGCAAAGATATCTTTAAATTCTTTGAACAATTTAATAAATGTAACTTTTTCTTGTTGAGAACATCCTACCCCTATATTAATGCATTGAGGACTTTCATTAGTTCCTAAGTTTAGTTTTTCGTATGATAATGAGGAACTATTGGTTTTACAATTGACTGACTTTTTAAATTTATCTTGAAGATTGTAAAACTTCTCTAATCTAATTACAGATTTAGGGATCGAGTTTACCATGTCCGATGACGATTCAGGAGTTATTGGATCCGGTATTACCATGAAATTGCGCAAATTGTCGTCGTGCGTGCGTTCGTCTATCACCGCGCCTTGAAAAGTTTCTTCCATGTGCAAAAAGTTAATAATATGCTGATCGTCATCAAATACTCTCCAGTTCATGATGTTGTCGGGGAAGGATGGCCGGAACAATAGCTCGACGGAGAATGCGTCTGGGGATAGGCCTTCTGCAAGAATAAGTTTAGAGGCTACATTAGCTAATAAATATGCTTCAGAGTTATTCAATATAGGAATAGAATTTATATTGAAAGCAGAAAATTTATTCATTAAATTCCATACCTCGGATTGGTAGCTTTTGAGATGCGGAAAAAGACAGTGGATAGAATCTCTCACCTGTCTAACCACTATTTCAGAGTCACCAAAGATGGTCAAATTTTGAATGTTCATATCCAAAGCTTTTCTGAGACCTTGCAGTAAAGCCTCATATTCTGCAGTATTATTAGTACATTCAAATTCTAACCTACATGCAATCAATGTTTTGTTACCTGCCGGATCGATAATGACGCCACCTGCACTGGCTCCTTCTTTGGACTTTGACCTGTCGAAATAAAGAGACCAAATTTGGTTTCCATCGGGTACATGAAATTTTTGCGTAGAAGCTGTTGGCTGCACATATGCTACAATCTCAGACTGTTGTTCTGGATTGGTGATAGCTAAAGCCTCGGCCATGAAATTGCCTAAAAAGGTGTCCATCCCTTGTACTTCGGGTGAATCAACAGAAGGTGTAAATGGTTCATTGGGATCGTTCAAATATTTGACTGTGAACTTAAGGTAGTGCTCACGATTTACTTTGATATTATTAGGCTTGTCGTTCTCTGGAAGCCATAGGTGAGACCAATCTGTCGCGAAATAGCCATGTAGCTGCTCGGACCAATCCCTGCTTAAAAATAGACCATACACTTCTGGAATATCCACAACAATTATATCAATAACCTAATGAACCTTGGAGTTAGACGATAATCTAATAAGAACATTCTTTAGTTCGCCTATAACTTTAACATTTGTCCGATCAAGTTGTATGATTTTTAAGGTGGAGGGTTCGACTTCGACGTTAATCTTTTGGCAAGCAGACCATGGAATCACATTGGATGACGCTCCTGAGTCTACCATACAATTATGCATGTTTATATTAAAGATTTCGAACGTTAATAGAAATGGAGTTACATTTTTGCGAGTACTAAGGGTGGTATCTTGTGGCTTTTTACTTGCAATTTCTAAAGCTAATTTATCTACATTATTTACATTACTTACAGGAAGGATTCCTTTATCTTGAGGATCAGGATGGTTTTTAGTGGAAGTCTTCTGAGGGACTTTGTTCTGCACAACCTTGTTACCACTTGAATTACCATTTTTGCCATTCTCCGAGATATTCTGTAACATTTTTTGTAGTAGAAATGGAAATTTCAATAACTCATAAATAGAAATGTTAGCCCTCAAATTTTTAAGATCTTCAACTACATCATAATCTAAGTTGGGGTTCACATTACCATGTTTGGTCTCAGCTGGTTTAGATTGCTTTGGAGACGAAGTTGTAGTGGTTTCGGTAGAAGGTTTGTTGGATGTCTTACTCCTGGTATTATAAGGATGAACTGTCTCGAAGTTGGCTTGAAAGATGTTATCCAAGAAGTGTCCAAAAATGTTTGGATAAGACTCTTCTTCTTGAACTGTCTCGTGTTCAGCTACCTCCTCAGGAATCTCAGGAGGCATCAAGTTATCTTGGGCTTCTATAATTGTTTGAAGGGCACATTGTAGACTTTCTAGATTAAGGCCTTCGGTGGTTGGATTAGGTCGGCTGGTAGGAAAAGGCTTCCAGAACAGGGGTTTGTAAGGTCCTTTGCTCAAGGAATCTTCTTTGACCGACCTTTTCAAATATATAAATTGATTTGACAGTTTTTGAACAACTTTAGTTAAGTTTTCTAAATCGGAGATTTCAGGTTGTGTTTTACTTTGAGTGGGTCTAGGGAGGATTTCGATCTTCTTTTTGGAAGAAGAACTAGTCTCTGTTTCATTTCTAGTAGGGTCTTTAAGACTAAGAATGTATTTTTCAATATAGCTGGCCTCTTCGAAGGCTTCTAACAACATGGTTTTCTTATATCGTTTAACCCAAATAGCTATACTTTGATGCAAATCTTTAGTGTAGTATGCTATTATAAGACTCTCAGCAGGCATGGAATCTGCAGGGATTCGGTTTTTAAGTGTCAAGAATCTTTGATTAAAGTCTTTAACTTTTTCTTTTGGGTTCATTCTTAAGCTAGAAAGGTCCATGACTAGGACTTCCGGAGGCTTACTGTCTCCGAACTTTTACAAAAAGCATGACTCAAACTTTTCCCAAGACACGATGGTATGGGGTTGCTGGGCAAAATACCATGTAGATGCATTGCCCTCAAAAGTATAGGGGAAAAACCTACAGACAATGTCTTCATGTTCGACATTGCGGAGTCTTATGGCTAACATGAACTTTTTAATGTGATCTTCAGCGATCTGTTTTGAGTCAGAGTCAAACTTGGGAAGCCATTTCTCCAAATGTTTAGGTAAAGGATGTTGAGCTCCAGGTACAACTACGACATCCTGATCAAGCCAAGGTCTAGCAGGGTTGTTCTGGTTTTCCATTGGTGTAGTGGATGTGGAAGGATGAGAAGGGGAACTGCCTTTGTCAGAGGAATCTCCTCCAAAAGAGGAAGGAGATGATGGAGGTGGTGAAGGAGGTATTCCAGATCCTCCTACAGCAGGATTTAGGTTTGGATATGTAGGATTCACAGTGAGATTAGTGCCTCCTAATTGTTCTCTGATATCAGAGAAGTCTAAAGGTTGGTCCAACGGACGGTTTGGTTGCCTCAAACGGGCCAAGGCACTATGAGTTCTTATAAGAGATTGACATACAATCTCTTGTATGTCACCACTGGTAGGATTAGGGGTTGCTGGCTCAACTGTGATCCGTGGATCGTCAGTTGATGTGGTTGCTTGTTGAAGGGGAATATTATCGTTCGAATGGATTCTAGTCACTATAGGTGAGTGATTAGGTGGTGGAGAAGTCTTGTGATCGCCTCGTGCCATTAATTAATTTCAGGCCCTCCTTCTAGCACCATTTGTTGACGGGCGAAATTGACCGTCCGTCAATTGGGAGAGTGGAACCGGTCCGGGGTTGTCTAATAACCCAAGCTGTTTGGGATGAACCACCCTGATGGGTTTAGTGGCTCCGTTAGCCAATCTAAGTCCTAAGAAAACAAAAAGAAAAACTATTCTAAACTAACTAATCTAACTAAATATTAAAACAAACTAATAAACTAATCTAACTAAAAATAACTATTAAAACAAACTAATAAAATAATCTAACTATTCTATATAAAATCTACTATCTAATACTATACTAACTCTAAGAAATTTAATATCTAACTACTTACAGAAATAAATCTTATTCACAAAATGTACAATAATTACAATTTACAGATTTGTATGGAAACCTGAAAAACTCATTAATATTCTGTCCTAAGACAAAGAGAGATATTGTTTTTGATTTTTATAATTTTATGAAAAAGAAATAAACTGAAAACTAACTAAACTAAACAACTAATCTACTAACTCTAACTACAAATCTAACTAAACATGTATCTAACTAAATTACTTGATTATACTAATAAATTAACTATCAAATGAATAACAAACTAACTTGAAGAAACGCCCCAAGTTTGTCCTATATGAAATGATTGCCTCAGCTGATTGGAGGGAGGAAACCCGCACCGAATTATCCACTAGCTTCTCGTAAACGAGAATCTGTTGTGCTCTTCAATATAATTACAGGACAAACAAGACATACAAAATTTACAACAATCTTATGATTTATAAATCTTCACAGTTAGATAAACTTGTATGCAAAGATCTATACGAAACGATTCAATTAACGAAGAAGATAAATATGTGATTCATTAACTGAAACAAAGTAATTGTTGTACTTTGAAAAATAATGAAAGAGATCAGATTATAGATAACACATTAATCAAATCATATCATCCTGCAATAGATTATGATAGCTAAAGTAGTTTGTAACCAACTGCAAACTGACATGCATAAACTTGAAACAAAATATTGATATTATGAAAGCGAAAGTTGTAGAAATAACATCAACTCTCGTCTCAGTTTGTATTATAAATCCATAGCCTGGTTCTCCCACAAGTGAGGATGCCCCTTATTACACAAAATAATAAGTATTTAAAGACCTTCCACAGGGTAAAACATCCTTGTGGAAGTTATCAAAATTGTTTACATAAAATCTAGGAAAATGTGCCAAGTCTGACTAAACTAGGAACCTAAAATAAAAACTAAATCACACAAATATCTCCTAGACTGTCCAGCATGCCCAATGCAATTCGGATGTAGCTAAAAAGGGTAAAAAATGGACAAGTTAGGAAGATATTTTGTTGATAAAAATGATAAAAATCTAATTCTATAAACTAGCTACATAATCTTCCGATTCTGTAGCTAGTCTAAATTAGACACAGAATTAGCATTAAAATCAATTCAAATCTTTAAAAATACATTCAAATTATCAAAATATATTTTATTGCCAAAAACCTTATTCAAATCGACACTTGTACGCAAATTGAACAAACTAAATCATATGAGGACATAGATAGATACACTCTGTTTTGACCAATTCGGGTAAACAGGATCGTATTGAATAACCGACATCAGTGAAATTGATTCATGGATGAATTGAAATCAATACAAAAATTTCTTCATCTACCAACAAATCATTTTGAATCTAAACCGAATTAACAGGGTCGTATTTATCAAATTAATTGCACTATATTAAACACCACAAACGATCCATATTATTAACGAATCGAATCAAAATTGGTATGGAAACGAAATCACAATGGATTCGATCGATTGACAACAGAGTCTGTGGGATTCGTTTAATCGCTCGTTATCACCAATTGGGGGCGAACACAATCAATTTACAGTCCACGAAATCATTACTTGAATTCATTTCAAAACAAACTATTAACCGAATTTTTCCATACGAATTCGACAGAGATAACATAAGTCGATTTGGGTTAACAAACTCGTTTTGAAAATTGAAATCAATAGAGCATCATCAAGTTTATTTTCGATGCGAATTCAACTCATAAAAATAATTCAATCCAAACAAGAGTGAATCGAATAGTTTAAGTTTGACATAGTCATTATGAATCAACATAGTTCGATTATTTCGGTGGAGATAACATTTGCACAGGCTAAATGAGAATATCGTTTTCATACAACAGAGTCATTCTTTCCAAATCGGGGTCAAACAAAGTTGTGTTCCTGATTAAGAAGATTACATCACATAAAATATTAAAAGATCATAACAATCAAAGTCATGAAATCGTTCCAAAATCACACCATAGAATCAATGCCGATATAATCCAAATCCAAACAAAAATGTTGATAAAATAGAGTCGTTTTCCCAATTTGATAAACTGCATCGTAATTACCAAGCTGATTCAATTTTATGAAATCATTTCGACAATCAAATCACAATAACTAAATCAGAGATGTTGATATCCAACCAAAAGGAAATCAAATCAAATCAAAACATAGTCGTGCTCTAATTTTAGCATAAAAAACCTCCTGTTTAGATCCGATATAAACAAAATCCAATAAAAAACAAACACTATTGATTTCGTTAACTCAGAACAACAGGCAAATGAATCAAACCCAATGAAAACTGAACAATTGCTAAACTGGGCACGACCAAATCGTGTAACCAAATCAT
Source organism: Picea sitchensis (assembly GCA_010110895.2). Taxonomy (NCBI): domain Eukaryota; kingdom Viridiplantae; phylum Streptophyta; class Pinopsida; order Pinales; family Pinaceae; genus Picea; species Picea sitchensis. Next base: position 14,611 of record SNQJ01S0169809.1, read on the forward strand.
AACCTCATTTAATTTTAGCAAAACGAAAGCAATGTACAGGATTCACAAAACTATGACAGAGTCATTTTGAATGATGGACAGAGCTATTTGAAAACCAAACTCAAATCATTATATTAATCCTAGCAATCCACAAAACGAAATTGATATCGAAATTCATACCTGGATGACGAGAAGATAACTTGATCATGACATTTTGGAATTGACAACAGCTATAGCTGATTCGACATTCCTAAAAATGATGGAACCATTGGTTTTCTGCTTCCTATCATTTGCTTGAAGCTTGTCCCTTTGGCTGGTCAACACTGTAACTTGGTTTTCCAATTCTTTGATTTTCGATTGAAGTAAGGGAACGTCTGTATAGTATCATTCCAACCACACATCACATTGGTCACATGACGAATGTCCAGGCTTTGAAAATGCAGGTGAGGGTTTGGTTACATTGTCGGGGGTTTCGTTAGGTAGCTTGATCCCAGGGTAGCTCGGATTGTTCCTTAGGCAAGGGGGTAGATTAGAAACAAAATCATAGGGTGGCTCGGAGCACAAACCTTGAGAGTAAAGGTATTCACTAGCTAGGAAGCGTTCGATGTCAGAGTCAGAGTCTTCACTGAGGACTATGGGATTCTGCTCAACACTAGGTTTAGGTTTATTCCTAACCATTCTCGAGATAAGCCGAGAATTCTTTTTACCTTTGCCATCAACAATAGGGTTTCCCTTGACCTTTCTTCTCACAGGATTTTTTATAGCCTCAACCTTCTCAGTTACAACGTCGGGTAAGTCAATATCAGGGTCAAACGAGGGTTTAGGAGAGGGTAGTAGGACATGGAAGGGCACAGGTGGCTCAACCTTGGTTTCATTAACCACAGGCTTGTCGACTTGGATGGGCTTTGTATCAACAAAACCATTCTGAGAGATAAAATATTGCCAACTATCACCGAGGATATTTAAGTGATGAACAACGATGAGTCTGATTAGGCCATGGTGGAACAAGATACTATTGGCCTTTTCCCTTTTAAACCTCTTAGCCATTTTATAAAGACTTCCCTGGAAATAAAAAGGCATATTCAATGAATAACCCATAAAATTCATTAACAAACGAAGGTGGTAGAGAAAAACCAGTCCATACCATCCCTCACAGGTCACAAATTGTTTAACCACCATCAAAAGGTCATGCCATCTTGGTTTAAGCGTGGAAATCGGCATACCTCTGTCACAGGATGTGACCTTTCGTGAGACGAACAGTAGTGTACAAGGCACCTCCTCAACTTTAGAATTTTTAAACCATCGCTGGCCCGTGGCTTCTAACCAGGTGGCAAAGCTAATGAACTGTTCACTCAGCTCAAGCTGAATGTTGCCCACTTTGGCTCTACAGCCATCAAAAGTCAGGGCGAATTGTTGTGCCACAAACAGGTTAAAACCCTCAAACCATTGTACAAAGGTGAGCCAACCATTATCTTGTAAATATTTCCGGGCATTGTCAAAGAGTAACAAATCTTGACTGCCATTTGGCTCAATTCGCACCACCGGTGCCATGGAGTCGAGCACACGATGCGCGATGCGAACGAGCCAGGGTTTGAATCATAGCATACGCAGGAACAAAGTATTCACAGGATTACCCGATGCTAGCAGAGGTGAAGCAAGGATAGGGATAAGAATTAATGACATTGTGCGAAGGTGGTGGAGCTATTTCTGCCATGCAGAATAGTCATTACCAATGGTACAACCACCGACGCTTATAGCTGTTCAACCCACTATTGTATATTTTAACAATTATGTCAATTGCCCGATTAATGAAATCAATGGAAAGTATTAATCACTCGCGCAAGCAATGGTTACCATAGTTTTAAAACCAAACACATGAATCGAACCGAATACCAAGTGTTTAACCATGCGACATGCGGTGTATAGAACGATTCACACCAAGGGTTTAAACCATAATACCAATTCTTTTTCACATAATCGATATGCCAACAGTTTTGATAACATGAACTAGGTGTCACATTAAATGATAATATATCAATGGTTTAAGCATAACACCTATGTGCTTTTATGAGGCCAATGTGCAAAGTGAAATGATCAAATAACATGTGAAACCAATCGCCGATGCATCACAAACCAATCACTCATGAAACAAAACTACATAATCAATCAAAGAATGTCAAATGAGTATAGACCAAAAGGGTTTTTCCAACTACATAATGATAAATAAAATGTAAATGCAATGGGCATATCGTCAAGAATGATAACGACAATTCCATAATGATTTTAATGCGACTTCGAAAGACCAAGTTTTCACGCTTACAGTCGTGAAAACAAAAACGAAATCAAGTGTGCAAATAACGCAAAAACAAAAATGTCATTTCATTTGAGAATTGCGACGAAAAATCGAGGTTTGCAAAACATTGGTGTAGGTAGCTTATGAGACAGTAGAAAAATTTGAATTGGATGCCAACAAAACCCAACTCAAGGATAACACCATTCATATTACTGAGCATTTCATTGTTGGAGTGTGCACTCTCTCAGTCATTGGGGAGAGATGGTTTTAAAAGGGTAAGATTTTAGTTGAAGTCAGCAATAAATTTCTGGTGGTAGAGAACCAAAACCCTTATTGCAGCTAGGGTATATCAATCATGTGGATTAAATAAGAACGTAGGGGCATTCTCACTGTAGTTCAATGATACATCATGGAAGAATTTTGTAGGGTCAACGAAAGAAGGACATGGAACTGATCAACAATAATAAGAAAAGGAAGTTGATAAACAGTAAAATAAAACAAAGGGAAAAGGAAAACATCAAATTTTATATCAGACAAGGAGATGAATAGGCCACCCCAGCAGGCCCATTTTCACCCAACATTTTGAGGATGATCATGTGACCACTACCATGAAAAAACTAAATTAAACACTTGAATAACAACATGAAAAATTACAAAGAAAGTATCAAAGTTGTAGAAGAAACATCAAAAGGCGTTTCCCGAATAATTTGTTTTTCCCTATTTTTTCCTATTTTAGTCATTGGCTTTCAGTGTGCCTTCTGAATAGATGGAGGTGATTTTTTGAAAAATGAAAGAGGTTTTCATTGGGAACAATCACATTCACAAAAAAATATCTTATTGTTTACAAAGGTATCATGGTTTGGGAGAATCGAAGAGATATTTGAGGCCATTTTCCCATAAATTCGCCAGATGCTTTGTTTTTTCATTGTGTTTGGGTGCGCTTTCCAAACAACTGGAGGTGAATTTTCGAAAACTCAAAGAGATTTTTCTTGGAAAAAATCCCATTCTCAAAATGTCTCTCAGTTTTTACATAGGTATGATGGTTTGGAATAATCAAAGAGAGATTTGAGGTCGTTTTTCCCAGAAATTCACCAAATTTTGGGTGAGTTTTGTTCTAGTGTTAAAGGTTTACTATTGTCAAAGGGGAAAGGAATTCAAGACTTATGCCAGCTGATCCACTTGTATTCCAGATTGGAATCCATTTTTAGTGTACATGGACATTCATGCATAGTCAACTGCCAACTAAAACTTTTGAAGACTTTGTTATGGAGTTGTTCCACTTCAATTGTTAGTTTTACTTACAATTGCACTTATAGAGTTTTGTTGCTTTAGTTAAATATACTATTTCCAATTGTAATAAGTGGTTAATTTTGTTTTTTATATGAAACATAATTTTGTTAAGTTAGAATTGAAGGGAATTGATGAACTGATACTTCAAACCAAATTCACTCAAGTCAAAGATGCTTACAAATTGTAATTAAGGTTTGGAAGTCAAGTTGAATCTAGTGGATCTAGTTGTGATGTAAAGTTTAACTTTAGTGTTAGATCCTATATAGGTGGTCAAACCCTCTTAGGAAAAATATAAATAGATATGTTTTTGAAGGTAATAGGGTTCAGTTTTTGGGAGATCAAGCATCATAATTTTGGGTGGACATGAAGCATAAAACTGTAAATTTTCCTACCTGGTGAATATAAGTTTTGGTGACAGATTGTGTTCTTATTCTAAAATATTTTTTGTGTACTTAATATTCTCTATATGCAATTTGGAAATGTATGGAAATTGTAGTTTCCTTTCCTTTCAACTATTGTCTCAATGAACTTTTTATTCCAATGCAACCTGTTTTTAGCTATTGATTTTAGTAAATAGTTCATTGTAATTCAACCTTGTTTGGATTATTTGTGTCAAGATACATGTTTTAGATCTGGAATATCATTTCAAGTTTGAAGTTTCATACATCATGTAACATTGTAGGATTGTTTGTATTTCATTTGTTTTATTCTTTATATCTGTATCTTCTCACCAAAATGCATGCCATGAGGTAAGGGAAACCTTATAGTGTTATTTTATGACACTCCAACAAGATCCTTGTCCTTGGAAACCAATCTATTAGCTGACCAAAAAACCTAATTCATAAAAACCCATCATTCCAACACTTGAGGTGGCCTAGCTCTACCGTTTAGCAGTCAGTTGCAAACCTTAGGACCAACACTAGGAATCCCTTTAGTGAATGTTCATATCAACAAAACCTTGATATATAATACTCTCATATATTTATGGGTTGCAATCTATGTTATGACCAAAGATACCTTGTTGAAATTTAACCTTCAAGGATTCTTAAGAAATACCCCCACTATCCTCCAACTTGCAGACATATCCATAGTCAAACCTGAGGGGATGTTGGAAGATATAATAATATCTATTGATTCTTGGGAATATCCTATTGACTTTCTCAGTTCTTCAAACCAATTCTCAATTCAATGGGTACCCTCTTATTTTGGGGATTCCTTGGCTGGCCAAAACAGATGCATATATTTTTTGTAGGGCAGGAAACATGACTATAATTGATGGTCTATCCCAAAAATAGATCGTTCTTTATCCCACTAATCAACCATTGATAGTATAAAACCTTCCAATATGGGAAGAAGAAGAAGAATATATGGCCTAAACAACAATGTATCCTATCTACATAATCATTACAACCTTAGCTAGTAGAAAAATTGACGAGGACATTTTCCTTGTGAATTTTTTGTAAAACCAATATCCAATTGATGTGAAAATAAAAGTGATAAATGATGAAACTAGATCTAAAATTTCTACTGAAAGTAAAAGACTCAAGAGAAATATGGGGAGACTTATTCACTACTTAAATAGAATACCCCTCTATAAATACCATAGAGATCAGCCCTGCAAAAACACTCAAAATCAGCACTAAACTTACCAATCAACAAGAACAAAAATTATTAGATGTGCTGAAAAGAAATATTTAATCCTTTGCATGGGATTATAAGGATATGAAAGACATATATCCTTCCATTTGTACTCACCATATTTACATAAAATATGACTACAAACCTGTTAGGCAACCCCAAATAAGGATGAATCTTCCATTGAAGGATATAGTTAAAAAAAGAAATACAAAATTTGTTAGATGTTGGATTCATATATCCAATTTCAAACATTATGTGGTTCTAACTTCTCTCATATAGTTATTGTACCAAAAAATCATGGGAAATGGATGATATGTGTGGAATATCGAGAGATAACTAAAGCTACAAGAAAGGATAATTCCCCCCTACCCTTCATTGAACAAGATCTTGGATGTCTTAGCTGGGAAATAATACTTTTCATTCCTGGATGGTTTTAGTGGATACAAACAAATTTCAATCATTCCTGAAGATCATGGAAAAAAAACCCTTTAATCATCCCTAGGTCACATTTGATTACCAATTCTTACCATTTGGCGTATGTAATTCCCCAAACACTTTCCAAGGAGAAATAATTAGCATATTTTTAGAACTCATCCATAATAAAGTAGAGATATATATGGATGAATTTACCCCTTATGGAAACTAATTTGATGAATCCTTAAAAAATATGGATACATTTATCCAAAGATGTAGAGAAATGAACCTGCCCCTTAGCAATGAAAAATGCAATATGATGATGAATGAAGGGATTTTTTTAGGATACCATATTTCCTCTAGAGGAATTGAAGTAGAAAAAAATAAAGTCAAAAACATCACACTACTTCATACCCCTCTAAAAGAAAAATATATAAGAA
>SNQJ01S0169810.1:1978-18308 GCA_010110895.2 Picea sitchensis
GTGTGTGTGTGTGTGTACAATAATAATAATAATAATAATCTAATTTTAAGGTCACGTCCAAGCCAGACACCAAATTGGTGTATGAGACTCCCTTGTTTGTGGGACAAGGGACCCCCTTTGCACAGTCATTTAATTTCTAAAGTCTACGGAGGTATACATTTTCAACTTCCCTAAATTTGAATCTAATGTTTATTTTGTTGGTCAAAACCATTCTCTATAAAGCATCATTGAAGATATGTTGAAAAAAAATCCATCATTACAACATTCAATTGAAGACATTATACTGTTGGATAAAGAATTAAGATGTTATGGTGCAATCAAACATCATGGTAATAGGAATTAATATTTCCTCTCATAAATCTACATTTAGTTCAAGTAAATGTGAAATAGAAAAGCTTCTAGGTAATAGGAAATAATATTGCGTCTCATAAATATACAATAGTAATTTGTCATAGTCTAAATGTGCTTTCAATTAACCCTTTTTCGGTTGCTCAAAATAACAAGAAGAAATATCAACATTTTTGTCTTGAAATCCTATAAGATTTTTTTTTTGGTCGATGTAATTGTAGATATCTAATGCTAATATTACACAATTATATTGTAGTAGTGGTATTCGAGGGTGTTGAATCCATTTATACATTAAAAACAATGATTTCATCCATCTAAAATTGCAATTTTGAAAAAAAATGCCTTGCTAGATTCCCATAATGACAAACCGGAAAAAGTACATTATTACAAATCATTACTACAATGTTTCACTACATAGCAGATTAATTGAGTGATTTGATTATAAAATTGTATCTCCTCCTAAAAGGATTATTATTTTCTTATGACTAAGTAAAATTTTACAAATTAAGAACATAACTCTATATAATTGTATGAAAAGCCTAAAATTAATTCTCTAAGAATCAAAATTAAAAATTAAATGGGGGGGGAGATAAATATAACTAGGTTACATGGCTTAGCTAAACACTAAATTGTTGTATCATGAATCCTTTTTTATGGACCAAGAGACCCTATTTATACAAGGATTTGATTACTTGGTTTATAGAGGTGTACAAACCTTACCTCTCCGTATTTGAATTCGAACTTATGAAATATGATAAGGAAATACATATTATTATATATTAGGTCCACTTAATATTTACAATAATATAATCCAAAAATATTATGTGTGAAATTATCATTTCAACTATGATGATGATGATGATGATTAACATCCATTGGGACTGAATTGGTTTATCGGACCTTAAGAAAGTAAATGATTGCTTGGAATTTTTTTAAATTTTATTTTTGTTCTCGAAAAACAATAAGAGAAGTGTTCCAAAATCACCATAGTTTACTTGAGTTAAAATGTTAGGAAGGTTGGTCATGTGACAAATCTTTTGAAATTGTGATCTAATATAAGTATATGATGGACATTCTAAAAGAAATTGCTTGTCATCTTAAATCCTCTTAGTGTCATAAAGGTAACATAATTTTTCATCCCATCATGTTTTGGGAATTGACTAACGCCAAATTTCACTATAAAACTTATGAGAATTTGTTCTTATTTTAGCAATATTCACACGTTTCAAAAATAAAATATATAGAATATGTTCTTATTTTATCATATTTTTAATTATATATATTTAAAAAAATAAAACATGAATAATAAGACATAGTCAACTTCCAATTTTGTCAGGTCTTCTTTGTAGGTTGGTTTATTTATGGGGATATATGAAGTTGAAAACATAACCTGAGTGCAGAGGATGATACTTGTGATCTCGGCGCCTCGGCAAAACATGCGAATGTGAAATGGTTTTGTTCATATTTTTGTGAGTTCGAGGGTTTATTTGTAAATTCTTCTTCATCGGCCTCCCCCAACAATAGTAGTGATGTCATGGATGAGAATTCATGAAACACCCAAACTCTTGAGTAAACCACCTTTTCGGATAGTTGTAGTGTCAATAACAAAGAGGCACGGGGTTCGACTCATGGTTTAGTTTATGAGACCCGGGCCCAGGGGGTCTAGGAGCATGAAAACCTCGAATCTAAGCATCGATTAAGGTATTCTTTCCACCTTTTCCCCTTATTTTCCATGGGTTTTGTATTGGCATGTTGTGAAGTGAGTATGGTTTGCTTAAAGTTTAAAGTGGGCATGGTTCCATCTACCATTTCCAATTAGTGGTTGCAAGTTCAAATCCATGGAGTTCTTTAGCTGGCATGAGTAGCATAGGTCCCCTATTAGGCCATTATTCTCTCTTGGATTTTTGTATATCAGTTTCAAACACAATATTATCCTTTATCAATGGATTCACTGGTTCTAGGGACCAATGGGCCCACACATATGTGTTCATCATTCATTGTGAATCTTTTAAACACACAGAATTATGTCTATGTTTCTTTTTTTTACCCCACTTGGTACTTACTAGATGTGGGGTTAAGATGGATCCATGTTATTTTCATTTTTGAGAATTGAGAACACCTTATATACCCTCTTGTCATTCTTAATTTGTAGGGTTTGGAACAAGGACATCCCTTGTGGTAAGAATCATCCTGAAAACAACACGAGGATGACCCTTGTGAAATGGGATGCCATGGCATCCACTGATCTCAAATGGGACACCTATTTGGCTTAGTCCCTTGAAAATATTAATTTTTTTTTCTAATGGCCCCACCTATGCTTTTAAATGCCTCCACCCCCTCCCAAATCGCTAAAATTCCACTTTGCAAACAAGGAGAAGAATTTTTATTTTAGTTTTAATTTTTGCATCATGTATGACATATCTAGGCTTGTATAGATTTAAAATTAGTTCATATAAATAATAAAATTTCAAAAGTTTTATATCATGCTAGATGGTGTATGGATGTGCAATGAGAGAAGGAATGATTCATCTCTTTGAATTTTAAGATACACTAAATTACTATTTATATCTTTTATATTTTTGGGGGATCCTCTATGCCCCCATCCCCAACCTTCTCTTGAGTCTTCCCCTGAAATATATATGGGTTATTTTTCTATCCATCCACATAATTCATCCCAGGACCCAACTTTCTCGAACCTTGGTGATTCAAAAGAAATTTTGTATAGGAAAATGGAAATACACTAAGTTTCTCTATCCAATATTTCTAATTTGATTTCCCCATATCTCTGTTTCACCCTGGACAAACTAAGAAGGATGATTCAGGTGGATATCGGTGGCCACCCACCTTTTCCAACTAGCTCAAAACAGTTTTCTGGCAATTTTGGCATTCCTGTTTATTGTAAAAAGGATTTCAAAGCCTCATTGTAATCATCTTATTTTGAATGAGCGCAGTCGTCACATCTCTTCTCAGAGATAAGTCGCCACCATTCTAGCAAGTTTGTTTCCACTGCATTTTATAGTTTTCAGCTTATTTCCTTATTGAATAGAAAACCAGTTTTATTGTATCTCTATTATTTTGTGTTAAGTACCTGTTAATAATCTTATTCATTTTGTTCTTCTCATAAAATATGGATCAATGGTATAAGAGTGGTCTACTCCTTGTCGTCTTAATGCATGTCCCCAACGAGGTCGGAGTACAAAGAGTTGGGTCTCGAGCTTGTTTCTCTTGAGGAAAAAATCTCTTGCACTCCCAAGCGACCTCTCATGGCAAGAGAAAAGAAATATGACTGGACAGGAGATCTTTTCAAAAATTTTATTGAGGAATCCCTCACACAACAGAGGAATGAGATGATGGATAATTTCTCACAAATCCTTCGGCAGCTACCAACTAGCGACGCATCTTCTTCGAACGGAGGCACCGCCCCCTTTAAGGTACAAATAAACTTTGATATTCCTATATTTGAAGGTCATATAGACACAGATGTTGTAGACAAGTGGTTGAATCTACTAGAAGGGTATTTCTCTATCCATACCTTTTTGAATAGAGAAAATATTACTTTTGCACTCCTCAAAGTTGTTCCCCATGTCAAAGATTGGTGGGAAACATTCTGTGCGCAAAAGGAAATAGAGGAACCCTCGTTATTTACAGTCATGACCACTTGGGAATCCTTCAGGGATGCTATTAAGGAACAATACTATCCTGTCGGAAGTTATGACGACTTGTATACCAAATGGACCACATTGTGGCAAGAAAGAGACCAAGCAGTGCCAGATTTCACAAATATATTCTATACGTTACGCGCCAAGTTGGGTATCAAAGATTTGGCGCGACATCTAGTGCTCAAGTATTGCCGTGCTCTGCATAGATACATCTAGAACGAGATGGAATTTATGGACATATCATCCTCGGGCGCAGCCTGCCGATATGCTGTCAAAATTGAGCAAAAGCTCAAACAAAACACATGGAAATTTGGGCCTGGGAACCCCTCACAACAAAAACCAGTAAATGGTGGCCCCAACCCACAGAACAAAGGACAGAGAAAAAATATACAGTATCAAGACAACTAGTCCAAGACGCAAGAAAATAAGGACACCGGAAAGACAAAGAAAGATACCGGGAAGTGGTGTGACTTCCATAAGATACCTTGGCATAACATTGTTGACTGGTGCTCAAAGAAGTCATTGGTGTCCAAAGTGAAAGCCTCTTAATTAGATGTGGGTTCTGACTCTGATCCAGAACCAGAAAGGGGAAGATGGATCATTGAAGCGGAACTCAATGCTACTGTTGCTACCACCAATCTCTAGCCTAGTGAACCAGATGAGCCAGAAGAAGGAGAGCGCCTCTTCCATTGACAGATGTGGGTAAACGACACCCAGCTGCACTTGATCGTTGATAGTGGTAGCCAGAAGAACCTCATCTCGGCAGAGGTCATCAAGCGGTTGGCCCTGCTGAAAACACGGCACCCACAACCCTACACCATTGGATGGCTCTGCCAAGGAAGAGATATCCACATCAGCCAACAGTGTCGACTATCATATGGCATCAAGCCCTTCAAAGACGAGGTATTGTGTGATGTTTCTCCTCTTGAAGTTTGTGATGTTCTTTTGGGGCAACCTTATTTATGGAAACGTCATGTTGTATATGAGTCTAAGCCTCGTAGTGTTATTATTACTTTGAACAGGAAATTGTACAAGATACCCGAGGTAGTCCCACCTAGTGTTATTTCCTTGATCTCTGCTAAGCAATGTAGGAAGGTCATCTCTCAGATGGGGAAGTTTGTCTTCTTCATGATTCACTCTCAGAATAAGTGAAAGATCACAGCCACATCTAGGGTCTCTGCGGTCGACCTCTCCACACAACAGAAGCAAGTATATAAGGTCGTGGAAGAATACTCGAATATCTTCTCCTCACCTACTGGGGTACCTCTGCACTGCTAGGTCAAGCACCCCATCAATCTAACCCCCAGTGCACCTCTGCCCAATGGGCCATTCTATCACCACTCTCTGTTAGAGAATGAAGAGATCAAGTGATAGATTCAAGAACTTCTCCACAAGGGTCATATCTGTCCCATATCATCACCTTGTGGGAGCCCAATCGTGCTGGTGCAGAAGAAAGATGGAACCTGACGACTCTGCATTGTTTACCAGGCTCTAAATAAAATCACAGTCAGAAACTGGTACCTGATTCCCCGAATAAACGACCTCCTTGATCAACTCACTGGGGCCAAATACTTCAGTAAGATTGATCTCAAGTCTAGCTACCACTAGGTCCCGATAGAACAAACAAATGTATGGAAGACCGCCTTCAAGTCAAAGGAATGCCTTTTTGAATGGTTGGTCATGCCCTTTTGTTTGTTAAATGCACCATCCATTTTCATGAGGTTAATGGATGATATACTGTGACCAATAACCAATAATGTTGTAGTGGTGTATCTGGATGACATTCTCATTTACAGCAAGACTTGGGCCGAACACTTGTAGCATATTCAGTAGGTTCTTCACACCCTGCGACAACACAAGCTATACGCCAACTTGGAAAAATTATTCTTCAGCATGGACAGGGTCCATTACCTGGGCTACATCATTGATCAGCATGGCGTACATGTGGATCCAGCCAAGATCCAAGTCATTTGTGACTGGCTAGCCCCAACCACACTTACTGAGCTCTGGAGCTTCTTGGGCCTTGCCAATTTCTACCGCAGGTTCGTGCTGGGATTCTCCCATATTGCATGGGCCCTCAGCCAAATAACCAGGGGTGGTGGTAAGGCAAAATTTGTATGGGTTCGGTCCCAACAACAAGTGTTCAATGATTTGAAGAAGTGCTTGTGCTCATCCCCAATACTTTCACTCCCAGACCTGCAGAAACACTTTGAGATCGAGACAGATGCTTCCGACTATGTTGTGGGCACCGTTCTCACTCAGCACGACCACCCAGTGGCCTATCATAGTGAGACACTATCAGATGTTGTCTGTAAGTACCCTACTTATGACAAAGAAATGTACTCCATTGTGCAAGCCTGCCTCAAGTGGAGACACTACATTCTTGGGTAGGAGACAATCATCCACATTGATCATAAGCCACTATATTTCATGCAGACACAAGGAAACTTACAGAGTGATTGCCATCAAAAGTGGTCCACATACTTGCAGCAACTCCACCTCAACATCAAGTATAAAATAGGAAGCACCAATCGGGTCACTGATTTCCTTAGCAGACCGCCAGTTGCGTCACTCACCATAGTGTTAGACTCTTGCAGCCATGAGATCTCTGGATGGCCCCAACTCTATGAGACAGACCCATACTTCTCCACCACCTACCAAATGTTGTGGGAAAATGTAGTTGTCGATAATTTCCATCTTTAGGATGGGTTGTTGTGTCGTCTGGGCCATATATGTGTTCCATCAAGTGAGTGAGAGAAGATAATTTGGGAAGCCCACTATAGTTGGGTGGCAGGACACTTCGGCATCAAAAAGACATTGGTGATGCTACAGAAACTTTTCTTCTGGTTGAAACTTTGACAGGAGATCAGCAAGTATATCAGGTCCTGCACTGCCTATGCGATTTCCAAACCGACCAATAAGAAACAGGACATGTACACCCCTCTCCCTACTCCTAACAGGCCATGGGAATCCATATCAATGGACTACATGTCAGGCCTCCTGTCCACCAAGCGGGGAAATGACTGTGTATTTGTGTTTGTTGATCTCTTTTCTAAGATGGCGATTTTGGTTGCCTGCAAGAAGAACATCACAGCAGATGCCACTGCCAAGCTCTTCTTTGAACGAGTCTGGGTGCATTTTGGAATCCCACAAACCATTGTCTCAGATCGGGATAGTCGATTTCTCAGTACATTCTGGTCGAGCCTCTGGTCACTGCTAGACACCAAGCTCACCAAATCCACGACCTTCCACCCTCAAACAGATGGCCAAACCGAGTTCATAAATTGAATGATTGTTCATATCATTCGCATGTATAATTCATAGCACCCTCGCACATGGGATGAGATCCTTCCTTATGTACATCATAGCTACAACTAAGCCTTGCATAGCTCAACCAGCCACATCCCCTTTCAGGTGGGGTTGGGATTCCAACCATTGGGTCCCATAGATATTGTACTTCCCCTTGCAGTCACCTCAACCGAATCATCTCCTGCTCCAACTGAAGCTGAAAAAGCCACCCGATTTATTGAGTGGATCCAGTACATCCACCAACAGGTTCAGGATATCCTACAAAAGTCAAATGACAAGTACAAACAATGCCATGATCAACATCGGGTGCCACATCATTTTCAGGTGGGCGACAAAGTTTGGTTGCAATTGCAGAAAGAACGCCTTACATGACCCCATCGAAAGCTTCAACCACTCCATTATGGGTCGTACACCATCACCAAGGCCATGGGGGATAATTATTTTTAGCTCAACATTCCTCCTTTCCTTGGCCTGCACCCATTGTTCAACGTGGATCTCCTTCGCCCTTATTTCCCATGATTATTGGACACCTCAGAAGTAGCAGAACAGTTGATACCAACAGAGCTCAACCCCAATTGAATACAATAGGCATCCACTTATCATATTGTGGACACACAGATCAAGGGCACTCGATAGCAAAGGATCCAGCTTTATCGAGTCGTCAAAGCAGGGTAGCGCCTGCACCAAGGCAAGTGGCTCACCCGAGGCCAAATTCAGCAGAAATTTCCTCATCTGATGGGGGAAATCAACGCAATGGATACCATTGCTTCATAAGGATGTAGGATTGATCTAGGTGGATATCGGTGGCCACCCACCTTTTCCAACTAGCTTAAAACAGTTTTCTGGCAATTTTGGCAATTTACTATTTTTAGCAGTTTTAACTTCCAGGGCCATTTTCAGGGCCTAAATGAAGGTTTTTCAGGATATATCTTCTCAATGATGGCATACGGCATGATTGATGTGCCAAAATGAATCTCCTCAATGATACTTTTCCAACGGGCTATCATACACCTAAAACGGAGATCGTATGCAAAAGTTACAACCCCAGGAAGTTAATGTACTAACTTACCCAAACGGGACCCATGTGACTTTTGGCGCTTCATCTCCTAGGGTTAGGTTTTTTTATGTCTAGGGTTTTTGGAATTCCTGTTTATTGTAAAAATGCATTTAGAGCCTCATTGTAATCATCTTCTTGTGAATGAGCGCAACTGTCACATCTCTTCTCAGAGATAAGCCGCCACCATTCCAGCAAGCTTGTTTCCGCTGCATTTTACAGTTTTCAACTTATTTCCTTATTGAATAGAAAACTAGTTTTATTGTATCTCTTTTATTTTGTGTTAATTACCTCTTAATAATCTATATTCATTTTGTTCCTCTCATAAAATCTGGATCACAGGAGGATACATAAGTGGGACTGGTCTTATGATTACTTTTGTAATTTTATTACTAATCTGATCTCTCGTGATCTAATTTCTTCTAGTGGTTAAGGTCGGTAGTGAACAACTAATAGTCAAAATTTCACATAATAATTTTCCTCTCTTTATCTTGTTTTCAGGTCATGTCATCCTATTGCACCATTTTGCAATGTTTCGATAATTTTCATTTATTATTATAATCTGTCATTAGAATCCCACATTAGAGAAAGTTAAGAGAAGCATGGGTATGTGAGCAACAAATTTCCCAACTTTTAGGATTTGGGGTACATACAACTAGATTTTCCAAAAATATGAGATACAAAACCTAAATGAATGCAACTCATTATAAATTGTAAAGATAAAATTAGGATTTTCAAACATTGACCAGTCAAATCAACACAATATAATAGTATTTGGAGGCATCTTTTAGGTTCCCTTTAGAGATTAATGTTAATTTTTTCTCTCTCTCTATTTTTCATGTCTTCTTTGTATTTTTTTATATTTTAGTGTGGGTTCCATCATATGGTATATAAATGGAATATGATTTTTCATGGGATTTATGTTGGATCTATTTTTTCCATTGAATCTAGTCCATGAATGATTCCTAAGAGGATCCTTTTCTTGTTAAGATCAGAGGACCCTAAAATAATTTGATATGAATTGTATACATTTTTTTGTGACATTATGTGATTCTAACATCTCACTCTTGTATAGGACATCATCATATGGTATATAAATGGAATATGATTTTTCATGGGATTTATGTTGGATCTATTTTTTCCATCGAATCTAGTCCATGAATGATTCCTAAGAGGATCCTTTTCTTGTTAAGATCAAAGGACCCTAAACTAATTTGATCTTAATTGTATACATTTTTTTGTGACGTTATGTGATTCTAACAGCTCACTCTTGTATAGGGAATCATCGTTGTCAACTGTTTTTTTTATTTTATTTTTTCTTCCAAAACCGTTATTTTGTGAATATTTATTTGTAATGCAAATTGAGTTATTCATTATCCACCACCTTTTCATTGCAAGCTATCCTTTGCTCCCTTGGCATTACCATAAGCCATACTTGTATTGAAGATCATGTGAATGATTTTTATTCTTACTAATATTCATCATTCCCTTGCCACACATGACTTTGTTTGGATGAGAAGGGAAGAATAAACATTGGTATGGTCTTTATTTTAGTAGCTTTATATCTCCAAAGATAATATATATGCATATATGTGTATTAAATACACCTGCATATTTTTATTTTCAAGGAAAATCTCATGGCGAAACCCATGGGATGCTTCCCCACATTTGTGGACAACATACCTAGTAAACATGTTGTCAAAAACTAATAACCTAACCTAGGGATATTTGAACTAGGAACCTATTGGCATGGAACTAGCCAAATTCTTAACAACATTGGAAAAAATCGGTTGAGCTAAACCTTCAAGCTACATACATACATATACATATTAGTGGGATAGCTCGAGTGGTTCTATGCTTAGATTCATGTAGAATGTCTTGGGGTCGATCCACTTGGTTGTTTGTCTTTTTTGCATGCCTTTATTGATGTTCCTGTAGGGTCAGGTGTTGTAATCAGTGCCAATGAGTTTATTTTGGGCACCATCTATAAAATGCAGGGAAGTGCCTAGGAGTTTCCCTATGAGGTTTTCATTGCTATGGTGTTCACTATCATAGGAACACTAATGGTTACCTTTTTTCTAAACGATGAGCTCATCCCTATGAAAATAGAAAATCTTCCAGGTATTTAAGTTGTGCTTTGATTATTATGTACAATCTAATTGAAATTTATGTATGATGTGCGATTATTTTAAACTAATGATAATATTGTTTTGCAGGAAATGATACATTTTATAAATGCATGAATTACCTAACCTTGGATATCTTTGGTCCCACCATACACACAAGGTGGAATTCCCAACGTTCCAAGCTAAAATATGAACTCATTAATAAGTTGGTTGGTCTTTTCGGTGAGGGTTCCTTCAACAAATATGGATTCTCCTCAAAAGCGGGTGCATATTTAAAATATATGTCGAACCAATATAGGGTTCATCTGCAAAATAACCCTAAGTATGAGCATCCTCCAATGATTCCTGAGAGGGAGTGAAAGGCCCTATAGGAAGATGCAAAGGAGAATATTCTCTGAAAAATAAGGAAAGACACTACCCGGCTCAGGAAGGTATGCAACACTTTTAATAATGTAATTATCATGCTTTATCATCATTGCGACATCTAATTATGTATTTGAAACTTTTCAATACATGCTCCCAGACACATCCAAAGCCACCAAAACTAGAATAAAAAAACATTGGCGGCACAAACTTGGCAGGATTTGGATAATCTTGGAGCAAACCTCCCTCGATCCAAAAGAGAAATAAAAAATTCAATGTTGACTTCATTGCTTCTCTATCAAATCAAGGTAGGTTTGATCCAAGATTATACTACTCCAATAAATTATTCTCGGAACCAAGAGGATTCAAGTATTCATGCACTCAAGTCTGTTTAATTATTATTTAGTCATAAAAATGTTTGTTAAATTATTTTATTATTTTGTTGATTCTTTAAATGATAGTTAAATTAGTACAACAACTACTAGAGGAGATCTATTAGGGCAGTGTTAAACAAATATCATAAGAGGTCAACCATTGAATATCCAGGTATTTGAGTTGTTATTTCATTTCTAGTTGCAATTGATTTGTATGATTTCCATGATGATTTATATTTTGATTTTGGTTCTTCCCACTCAAGTGGATGAAAAAGTGATGTTTTATCCTCAAGATATTGCTCCTACAAAGAGGTAGAATTCTCATTCCCTTTGTCTACTATAGGGTCCACCTCCTAATGTTCACTTAAGTGATGGGATGATAAGGTCATTGAGTTACATATATTTATATGTAATGCTCATGCTTCAGTTTATCTATGTCTTGTATAGTGATTCTGCTAAGATGTTTTAATGTTGATAATTTTATGGCATGCTTCATTTATGATTACTCATGATTGTGATGATTATTTAAGGTTGCTATGGATACCTTGCAAAAACACATGCAAATGTTAGTGCGCAAGAAAATGTGCCAATGCTTATTTTAGAGTTACATTGAAATGCTTAAAGTATTCAAGGTATAAGTTATTTCAACACTTACACTTAATGGAGGATAAAACATATGACCTTGAGTCCTAGACTCATCTCAAACTAGAACAAAATGGTAATCATGCTAACTATAGACGTGGAAATTATATACTTGGAAATTTTGGAATGCGGTTCATATCTTTTGAAAATACTTGGGAGTTTGTTTACATACTTGGCAAGTACTTGTTTTCATAGTTCATGTTCTTGGAAATTATTTGTGATGTGGTTCAAGCACTTCGAAAATATGTGGATATGATAGTTAGCATTTGCAAAAGGGTTTGGTAATTAATAGTGGGAAACAAATGTGCTCCAACACTTTTCCATACACCATATTTGAATTTGGATTTAACGTCATTTGTTTGCATGGATTGACATGAAATAATTGTGGCTCTCCATGTAGATCCAATGGTGGAAATTTTCCTCCTTTGTACATATTCCCATACTCTAATTCTTGGCTCTTTCAACCTTTTGTTGAGACTTCACTTTGGATCTATTAAGGGTGGAATTGTGCTCCTTCTTTGGTCATTTCCCATGCTCTCAAGCTTAGTATAGGGCACAACATAAACATATATTTTTGTGTGAATATTCAAGTTGTTTTCTCAAGTTTATCTCTCTTTATTTAGTTCACAAGCATTGAAAGAGAGCCTAGCTCTCATAAATAACATGAGCCTCCAATTTCAATGGTCGTTTACTTGAGGAAGAGTTATGGACCTATGAAATTATTGATGTTCTCAACCAAGCGATGGAGGATGCACTCATCTCAAGGATTACTTCGAATACTAGAATTGGACATCAAGTAGTATTTTTACCTATGGTATGATCAGTATATGATAGCATTAGTTTGTTGCATGGAGTGAATTTGGATGCAATTAAAGCCATATTTTCATACTGACTTATACTTATCATCTTAACACTTATACTTGTGACATGGATGTAAACAACTTCACCATTATGCTTACATGCACCATTTACAACCCATTGTTGTTTTTCCACAACATTTTCACTTGGCCACAACACTTTTGTATCTACATAATTATGAAGTTGTCAAGATTTGAATCTTGAACCTATCCCCTCCTTGGAACATTATCATTGACCATTCTTAGGTCAAACCCCAAATAAGTTCATAGTCTTGCAATCTTGGGGGGAAATCCCACAAAGTTCTCTCTCTTCGTATGTCCTTGCCCAACCTTTGCAAACACCAATTTAGCCATGGAAAAATGTGTTGGCATATCATTGCTCCTAATCAATTTTGTGGTTTTTTGGGCATGAATTCATGGTATGGGTTATTTCCTTTGATTCAACTATGAGTAGCTTGGTTTATGGACATGATAGGTTGTGTTTCACTTGAAACATTATGGAAAAACTATGCTCTCAATAATATTGGTTGCATGCCATGATGAGGTTATTATGTTTGCATGCATGGGATACTTTGTCAAAGATTTAGGTTACCCATAATTTGAAGCCTTGAATAACAGTTTGTATGGCTTGGTGAATGGAGGAAATGTGTAGTTAGGAGTTCAAATCGATGCATGTTTTTTTTTTTTAATGGTTGGATAGTGCTCTTGAATGAGAAATAGACTTGATGGAGGTAGTGATTTCATACTAATTATTGAGACCCTTACATAGATTTTTACTATTTGATTTTCAAATGAATGTATGCCTAGAATCAATTGTGAATATTGTGGGTTCTCAACATTTGGTATTTAATGGTAAATGAACATTTCATGCCTAGGTAGTATAAATTACTTATCCATCCTATTACACTTTCAGATTCTTTGTTGGTGTATATTTATTGATTCCCATAAATGGTTTGAAGGGTTGCATGCATACTCCAACAAACCTTATTTTTATCTCTTACCTATAATGTACTTACATGTTGATGAATGGGATCAGTATTGCTTGGATGGTGTGGAGTTAGAGACATATCCTTCTTGTTGTTGGGTGTGTTGCTTGTAGCTGAATCAATGGGTTTTCCATACTCGGCATGTCATACCCAAATTTATGGTCATAGGTCCATAGTTTTAAGTAATAAGGATGGTATCGTTATTGAGCACATTTGTTCAAATTCTATATGTTGAAGGTATGCACGTTTATGCATTGAGAACTGTTATGTTTGAGTACAATAAAATGATGCCATGATTTCAATTTGATGTTGTTTGTTATCAAAAGGCTCACTATATGGATGAATGAGGTATGCAGACACTTTTCAATATCTAATGGAATCCATACATGAAGCTTATTTGGTTGATCCAAAAAGCCTTGATGCTACTTAAAAGATAAATAATAATAGCATGGAATATTGGTGAGAGAGGATTCATTTTGTGTTTCCAAGTAAACAACATTCAATGTATGATTTTTTAGTATAGAAATTACCAATATTTCATGCAATGCAAAAAAGTACCCTAATTGACAAGTGGAAATGATTATGATTGGGTGTGATATTTTCCTCATTCAAGAAGACAAGGTGAAAGTTTAGTTCTTCTCATGGAAACTAGTGGGAGAATTAATGATTCATTTTGGCATATGTTTTCTATTGTTGAAAGATTGGTTGTCATTTATGTCAACCCTTGAAGAATTTTGTTAGCCCCAAAGGTGTGGTTACGGAACCCAAAGTTGATCAAGGGAAAAGGTCATGAAGAACAATGTAAATTTCGGTAACCCACTCATGGATGCATAGTCCCCGTCATGCATTTTCCGATGATAGGTGGTACGCCACATGGTTCCTCATGGTTGAGGTGTTATGGCCTTGTGAAGTTAGCAGCCCCAAAGAATGGTTAAGAAGCCCCTAGTTATTTACAAGTCAATTAATGAAAAGGTAAAGTGGTTGTAACAAGAAAGTCTAGAAGTCCCTAAAATTAAGGAAAGAAGTTACTTGGGAAAAGTATAAATACACCTTGAGTCTCTCATAGTACATTCATGCATTCTCTCTATTGAATATCTTCTTGTGAGTAAGTGATCTTTTGAAAAGTTTGCGATGGCGAAATTTGAGGTAGAAAAGAGTGAGAAGTATGAGAATTTCGGGATAACATAAGAGAGTTAGGGTTTTCTGAGGAAACCCTAATTTGAATGACCCCCTTAGATCAGACATCTAGTGTCCCATGAGGCACCCCCATATGTCACATAGTGTCTGTCACATGAGGCTCTACGTGACAAGAAGTCTTAGTCTCATGAGGACAAGATAGATTTGGGAGTATGCTAGTTCCAAGTTGTTGAAGACTGAACAAAGGCTACAGATCTATAAAATATTATATCATATCAGCTACAGAACTACAGGTATGTTTATGTGTATGATTTTAATGTTACTTATTGGTTTGGATATGGTACATGCTTGAGGAATTATTAGTATATTGTTGAGGCATTGGCACTTGATTGAGGTACATCTTGGATACATGGTTGAGAGAGGTATAATATTGCATCTGGTTTGGTATATGGTATATCCTTGAGATGTTGGTATATGATTGAGGTTTACTCTTGGTATATGGTGGAATATGCATGAGGCACATGAGGCAATTCATTGATGATATTGTACAAGTTTATTCATGATTGACACTATGGTATATGGTACATGTTTTACATATTGATGCTCTAGTATATGGTACATGATTGATACATGATTATATACTCATCATTGATGTTATGGTATTTACATTTTGAATATCTTATGGTATATTATTGATGCATGTTGGTACACAGTTGATGCATGGTATGGTACAGATTTGGCATAACACATGTTGATGATCAGTTGATGGTACACTGATAGTGACAGGTTGGATACAGTGATAGGTTGATGTGATAGTTCCAGTGGTTGTGGAAGTTATTGTGGTAGTGACAGTTTGTTCTACACTTATATTTTAGAGCAGAAGGATGGGGCAAGGAAAGGGGGTTGTATCCTCCTTCCGGTTGGTTCCGGAGAACATAGGAAGTTGGATCTTCCCTCAGGTTAGAGCTTGAGAATTAGGGAGTTGGAGTCATAGAATTCAAGGAGTTGTAGCTTCCTTCAAGTTGAAGCCTATAAATAGGGGGTCGTAGCCTCCTTCCAATTGTAGAAATAGAATTGGAAATTTGGTGCTTCCAATGAATGTATTCTTTTGATATATAAGAAAAGCATTTTGTGGTTTTGTCTCATTTGGGTTTCCATGTAAATTCTAGTTTATTGTGTTTCTGTAGATGTCTATTTTGTTGTAATGTTCCCTGTTATCACATATGTTGGTAAAGGGGGTGGTCTTCCTTCAGAGTGGACACCATGGAAAAAGAATAACAAGAATTGAGCTAAAAAAACCCACTTATCCTAAGTTTCGTGATCAGGCGCATTATTTTAAGAGGTGCGTGGATCTAAGCAGTTGATATCGATGCACCCAGATCTACAGTGGAGGTTCCATTCTGGACCCCCCACCCATCATTCTTCCTTTAATGGGGGGGGAGGGGGGCATCCAATATGGGTGGTTTTAGATGTGA
>SNQJ01S0169811.1:6508-20725 GCA_010110895.2 Picea sitchensis
TTATATTTTAATAGACAATGATGAAAGAAAAACCGAGGTTTCTAACAAGAGTTAAAAATTAAGGAACAAAAGTTTTACAGGTCTTGAAATTACTAAAGTGATTTCAGAGGAAAAACTGTAAATCATTTGACATCCAAACCAATCTGAAATATAAATCAACGATGTAGATAACTTCAAACTGATTTACTTGTTAGAGAAAACATTAAAGGAAAAATTCAACAAAGTATACTAAACAGGGAGAAGACACATAGTTACAAAGTTGCAGGATCCAGAATCCCGTTTGTGATCTATATTGTAATGTATTTCAAAACTGATATTACAAAATGGCTCTCTCCAAAATTTCTGAAGCCCTTTCTCAGCCTTTCGAAACTATATTTATACATTTCATCAAAGCTTCTCGTTGGTGACTAACCAACTTCCTAAAATTTCGGTTACATAAAAATAATGTCAACCGTTTACAATTTCTTTTAAAATTCTAATAATAAAAACATTTAAAAAGGTTTTAATCTTGCGTTGACGAACTTCCTTTCTTTGCTTCAACGCACTGAACACATTTTCCCAAAAAAATTACTAAGATCCTAGGAGCCTCGGGTATCTCGTTTGCTTCAAATGAGAAAAATATTCTCTGTAATTCGGGCAACCGACTTTCTATCATTCTTTCTGTGAATTTAACAGTTTTCAACCTTAAACTTGAAGTCACCATCCACTTGTTGATCTCTGTGATGTTGATCAATTTGATGTTTGGAATCTCTACTTTCTTTTCCTCCAGATCTTCTCTAAACTTCAGCTGGTGCTTGGCAATATTGACTTTGCTTAACAATCCAGAACAACCATCTGTTCCTATATTCAATGAATATTTTTCAAAGGGATCGAAGATTCCTTGGCAATCTTCATTAACTTCTCTTGTGATTCGTTTATATTCAACCAGTTTTGCTTCCCACACTTTAATCATTATATCCCCTTTAACCTGTTGAGAAATAGATAATTTTTGAGTCTTTCCAATTTCTTCCTTTGATGAGAAAGCCACTGCTTTCTGAAAAGTTGTCCTAGCTTCTTTCGCCTCCCTTTCTTTCTGGAACACATTCTCCAAAGACTTATTTGATTCCTGAAAATAATTATGGAATACTTCCAGATTCAAGAACACTTTCTGCTATTTCTCCTCTATTCTTACATATATCTCTAATGCCTGTGTCCTGAAACTTTCAAGCTCTATTACCTGGTTAGTAATAGAAATAATTTTATCTTGCAACTGTTTGTTTTCTTCTCCCAGCTTTTGAACCTGTTCCTGTGTGACCTGTATTAAGTGTTTTGCCTCATCCAAGTCTTTATTTAATTTTTGGATTTATTGCATATATTTAAGTCTAGCTTGTTCTAGACCCTTCTGTATTCTCCAACTAATATTTCTTTCATTTTTTTTTAGTTTGTCTTGCAACTGGATTATTGTTTGGTCTTTCTGTTCAAGCAGATTAGTTAAATTGCCTACAAAATACATATTTGCTGATGCTATTTCACCCATTGTACCTGCTAATTCTGTAGCAAACTCTCCATCCTTGAGTTTATTTCCATCTATAATAACTCTATGCTTTTTAATCGTTCCTTCTCCTCTTGGATGAATTTCCTATTTCAAGACTGCTCTTCGCTTTTTACTGAAAAAGTAATTAGATGGGGGGATTTCATCTCTTGAAATCGGCTCTAAATAACTGACATATAAAACTCCTTCATGGGGGATTCTGAAAGTCGACTGTAATGGAGTTAAAGAGGTGATAGGACTGCCAAGTTCTGTTGAAGCCGTTCCTCCTATTTTTTTTGGAACATTCTTCATGATTTCTGGAATTTTTTCTGGCTCTTTTCCCTTATCCATTCCCGATTCTTTTGTTTGATAACCTTCCGCGTATTGGGAAGGTATCTCAATATCCTTCAACTTACCTTTGTCATTTGGTTTACCCTGAGTATTAGTTTCAAACCCTGGAGGGGTTTCTTCCTGTTCTGGCAATGGGGTCGAAATTTCACCCTGTAAAATCTTAGGCAGGCAGCTTCGCCTATGGCTTTGAAAAGATGCAAACCCAACCTGTGAGTCAGGTGGCAAGGCCTGGACTCTATTCAACACTTCTTCATAAGACTTAACATCTTTAAAAATATCATCATAAACAAATACTTCATGTTCATATTCCTTTAAATTACAATGTATGTGATGCCTACTTATTATTTGGTAGGGGTCATATTTTTTGTGCTGAATATTTACTAGCTTCACTTCTTCCAATGACTCGACCTCTACCTTAGAATGGATTAAACTTGATAAAGGAAATTTCCCGACATGAACAGGGAAAGATGGCCATGCTTTTTTCTGAAGTGCTTTTAATTCCAACCCAATACCACCCTTGGCTATCTGATGAGCTACTTTTCTGCATACCAATCTGTCTGGTAAGAATTTTGAGAGTGCACGAGGAGGAATGGAACAACCATAGACCCTAATATAGGAAAAAATTTCCTCAATAAACCAGTCGACAACTGCTTTAAGACTTTCTATGACTGCATCAGAAATGCGAGGGGGTTCGCATCCAAAAAATAATTTGTGCATAGGAATAATGATGAAGTGACAAACATCGTAAAAAACATCTTTAGCTTTTTCCTCCCAAAGAGATGAGTGGTATTCATGAATGGGTTTTGGACATGAGATGCTCCAACTCCAATCCATAATGGAAAGGGGGTCATAAAACAGATTGCATCCATAATATATGTAGACATATAAAAAGACACTGGTTGTGCTTTTGACTTGGCTGCTTTGTAATTTAAAATTTCTTGTGTCAGGTTATCCGATAAAATTTTATGCCAGTTAAAACTATTTCCTTCTGAAACTTCCTCTAAGAAGGGTACCCAGTCTGCATGAAAGTGACAGGGATCTTTTCTCCCGAAAAGTCTGCATAACATCATGGATACATAAACCATATATTTGTTTAAGGAAGCTGTAGCATAAATCCCATGAGAATCAACCCTAAAATTTTCTTCAGACCTCGCCCATCCTTTAATCATGTCGGGTTATGTCTGGTCTGCCTCAATACATTCTTTTCTCTGAAACTCAGCTAAAAATTCAGCATTAAAGGTGTGTTTATGTTTTGGCGAGAGTTTATACATTACTTGAATGTGCTCAGACCTGAATGAGCCGACGATAGCTCCTTGCTCATTCTAAATTATCCTTGTTGGGATATCTACCTTATTCAGAGCCCATCTGACCATCTCAATATATGCCACCAGCCTCGGACGCGCAACAACCTTATGAAGTTCAGACTCAACAACGTCCCGGAGATGATTTTCAGAATCAGGGTTTGCATTCTTTAACTCATCCTCCAACAATTCAGAGATTTGAGCCCATGATTTGATGGAGTGTATGGCGTGTGGAGTAGTATCCGAGATAATATCACCTTTCTCTGTGTCTTCATTTTTCTTCGGTGCCTTTTTAGGTGCCATGGATCTGTGTTTGACTTAAAAACCTGTCACAGATAGTGGATGAATAAGCTCAGCTTAAAATGTAAATACAAATGTTCTAACGTTTACTTAGAATATATTTTATAAAAAGACGAGATTTGTACAACTGTCACGAATTTAAAGCTCTTAATGCAGAAGATATTTTCGGAGATATGCATTTAATATCCGTACTTAGGCGCTCTCGTCTTTTCAAATAAAACAAGAAACTTGCTTAATCGGAAAACAAAGCATTAATGAACACTTACAGAAATATTACCTTTAAACCTATTTTAGAAAGAAGATTTATTAGTGTTAATTATAGATTAAATCTGAAAACATGACTTTTCGGGGTTTCGACAATCTTGATGTCAAAAGGTATGTCATCGGAAAAGCCCGATCGCCGAAATTGCGAAATCGCGAAAAAACAATGTTTTATTTAAGATTTAAACATTTTTAGCATGTTAATTAATCGAGATTAGACCGCTTTGGGATTTTGGAAATCGAGATTTCGGGAAACATGATGACATGAGACGTGCTCTCACGGAATCGCGAATTCCGAAATCGCGATGGCTTGTTTCTTTTTTCAATATAGGACTTAACTTATCTTAATTAACTGAGTAATAATGATTAGGGCCAAAACATAATTAGTTTAATCTAACATGATTTATGAATCGGGGTTTCGGAAATCGAGATTTCGGGAAACATGATGACAAGAGACGTGTTCTTACCGAACCGCGAATCCCGAAATCGCGACATAATTATTTAACCCTTAATCATTCTTAGAAGAGATTAGATTAATTTGTGCTTTTACTTAAGAATTAAATGCATGGGGAAATCGGGGATCAGGGTTTTGTGATTCAATTTGCATCAAACATTTGTTTGCAGAAAACTCCGAATCCCGATTTCTTTAACGTTTAAATTAAAAAATTGCAAATTTTAAAATTACAACCCATTTTAAATAATTTTTCAAAGAGCGTTGGAAAGTTTATATTTTTTGTAAACCCTTTTCCGTTTGTTATCCCAAATTTTTTTTTGATAAAAAGGGTATCGTGAATTCGGAAACGACGAAATTCTTGGTTTAGGAAAGCCGAAACCTTAAAAACACAAAAAATAAAAATCTAGGCCTTAAGGATAAAAGATTTTGAGATATGTTTCAACAACTCCCTTGAGATGATCGATAAGATCGTCAATATGTGGAATTGGGTATTGGTTCTTGATTGTGATATTTTTAAAGGCTTTGTAATCAATAAAAAGTCACCGTGCATCGTCCTTCTTCTATACCATAACAATTGGACTCCCGCAAGGTGAGGATCTTGGTCTTATGTGGCCCTTCAAAAATAGTTATTGGATCTGGAATTTGATTTCTTCATTCTCCATAAAAAAATGCATGTACACAGGGCCATTAGGCAGAGGAACATCGAGTTTCAGATCAATTGAGTGCTTGAACTGATACTGCAGATGCAACCCAATAGGTGAGGTGAATATGTCTTTGTGCTCTTATAATATCTTGTCCACTTGTTGTTGTTGTGTAGAGAGATATCGTTCAAACATTTTGGTGGTTGTAGTGACCTTCCGTTCACCTTTCGACCGAACCATAAAGATGACAAATCTCGCGGTCTGAGATACCACATTTCTGCACTACTTCATGGAGATTAAAGAGACTGCAATATTTAGCACTACCTTCAATACCCTATTTTTATCGGACAAATCAGTAAGTGTTGACACAAAATAATCTCCCTATCTTCAAAAATATGTTAGAACAAAACATAGCAAAATACAAGCTTCTCCTTAGATTTCGTTGTAATGTAAACTAGTTCAATGAGGGACAAATGACATACCGTTTAAACGTCGTTTTATCCTCACTAGTATCATCCTTGCTCCATCTTTGGATTTGTGGGATGTTGATCCTATTAAGAAGCACAAACCAACAAAGAGAGAATACAACGAAATATATATTCTAATGAAACCTATGCATAATATCAAGGAATTATACAATAAAAATGGAGACACTTTTATAGGGAAGAAATGTATCTCTGCATTATATTAATGAAAGTGGAGAATACAAACTATGCCTTGATGTTGCAAGGTCCCTTCCAATGGCCCTTTGCTTCANATTTTGGTGGTTGTAGTGACCTTCCGTTCACCTTTCGACCGAACCATAAAGATGACAAATCTCGCGGTCTGAGATACCACATTTCTGCACTACTTCATGGAGATTAAAGAGACTGCAATATTTAGCACTACCTTCAATACCCTATTTTTATCGGACAAATCAGTAAGTGTTGACACAAAATAATCTCCCTATCTTCAAAAATATGTTAGAACAAAACATAGCAAAATACAAGCTTCTCCTTAGATTTCGTTGTAATGTAAACTAGTTCAATGAGGGACAAATGACATACCGTTTAAACGTCGTTTTATCCTCACTAGTATCATCCTTGCTCCATCTTTGGATTTGTGGGATGTTGATCCTATTAAGAAGCACAAACCAACAAAGAGAGAATACAACGAAATATATATTCTAATGAAACCTATGCATAATATCAAGGAATTATACAATAAAAATGGAGACACTTTTATAGGGAAGAAATGTATCTCTGCATTATATTAATGAAAGTGGAGAATACAAACTATGCCTTGATGTTGCAAGGTCCCTTCCAATGGCCCTTTGCTTCATTACACACACCTTTTCTCCAATGATTTTGATGAAGAGTATTCACAACCTGATTTGGAAAGCTAAAGCAAAGCTATCACAAGTACAATCTTCAACAAAATTCTTCATACATAAGCCAGCCTAACTTTTCCCATGAGAGATCCCTCTTTATATAGAGTGAAGAGGGATAGATGAAGAGATGAGGATGATTCCATTAAATCAGAGAAGCGAGTAAGCTCCAAACCGATCGGAGGCCACCTCATATTTTCAGAGATTCCATTCTAGAACCTTCGAGAATTTCACCTTTTTCCTTTGCTTTAGCATCGTCGCACCCTAAACACACACATCCTGCGATGACACCACAGTCCATTGTGGTGCAACATGCAACGATAAGGGATAGTCACACCCTTATAATTTGGCAAGGTGCGATGATCTTCTTTAGTAGGGTTTTTAAGAAAGGAGAGATGATTCTATTTCCCAGGGAGAAAGTATTATTTCTTCAGTAGCTTCAGGGAACATAGGAGTAAGAAATACACATATCACCGGTGATCACGGGGGTGACCAAAACAATGTGTAACAAAATACCCCCCAAAGTATGAAGTTGGAACATGTGACAGATGAAATACTTTGTAGAATGTGTGTGTCGAGAATAAGGAGCACATCGGTTGGAAACTTGCAAACAATCAAGCATCTGCATAATAATATACCATTTATTAAGGTAGACATTCCCATACTTAGACTACAAGTGACTCTAAGAATAAGTGTCAAGTGAGTCATGGCCACCAATCATACACTATGGATACATGTCATCAGGATTCAACATAGCCATGAGAAATACATTGTGGATCTATGCTATAATGACTCAAATTTGGACATAGTTGTTGATATTATTGTAGTTGCGGGAGGTATTTACCACCACGTGTAAACCTGACGAGATTAGAATATTCCGGGAAGAAAGAAGAAACCCTAATGAGTTGGCTAATAACCCTAGAAGACATGTCGACTCAAGAAGATAACTTGTATTATGTTATTAGCCTCCAAGAGAAGAAGTCGGCTAGAAGAAATAATATATATTGAACAGACAGATACCTAGAATGAGAATTTGGCTCAGGTAGTTAGCCAGAATTATTATAAATATAGGAGGCCAGTCTTCATTCTGGCAGGCAGTCTCAGAATTGCAGAGCAACACTTGTGCACACTGCAGTGCCTAGTTTTGTGCGCAGGTTTGGAGGAGAGCTGCCATTGTAGCTGCAATAGCTAGCATATCACGTTTGGCTCAGACTNGGTTTGGACTATCTGATCAGCTCTTGTTGGTGCGATATCCTTGGGGAAATATGCACTACCCCTTGTTTGGATATCTAGCCTAGGTTTTTCTTCCAGAGTGATTCTCTGTCAAGGTTAAGGTGCTCGGAGGGTGGCTTTGGCCTATGGTTGGGTGATAATAACGATATTGTCAATGGTAAAATGAGCACATCCATTATATTCTAACAATAGCCACGATAAATACACGGTGGATCTATGTGTCAGTACAGACTTATGATTACTCCATCAAAACCTGGATTTATGTGACAGTATCCAGGGTCTTCATTTCCATCGTCCTGAAGTACGAATCTATCCGTGTGATTACATGTGTCGAAGTTGAACATGGTAGAAACCAATTGATAACCGGTCATTAATGGATATCGTTAAGAAGTGCGAGGGAAATCATCATTGATGTCAATGAACCCCAAGGTACTATAGTACAATCCAACGAATGTGAATTAATGAGATGAAGTCGAACACTCGATGGAATTTTTCAATCAGGGGCCATTGATGTGAACCCACTGTCGAAAAAAAGGAAACCTGCCATTGAGGCATGCATGTTCCAAGGTACTAAATGATTTCTAAGTCTAATTCCTGGATAATGAATTGAATTTGATAGGAAAAGACTCGTCATAGGAGGGCCTTAATGTATCCCCCATCAACGACATGAAATATGTAACAGATTTGAAGTGGATCAGAGTATAAAGTGATTCATAACTGACTCAGGGAAGGCTGACATGGTAAGAGTTTGAGGACTATAGATGGCCAACTCGATAGAAGGCTTGTTTAGGTTGAACTTCTCTTGATCATATGAACGACACAAAAATTGTCTTGGCAACTTTAACTCAAGGAGGACCCAACATACATACTAGTGGATGATCAAACAAGAGACAAATGGATTTCCCAACCCAGATACAATAATAAAGAGGGGTGTCATGTTCAAGAGTGACTTACTGCCACCAACATAGATACAGATATACATTTATTTCCCAATTTTCCCACACCATTTCTGGCGAGTACCTCTTTATTTTTACGCAATCTTGAGGAGGATAACATATGCTTGTAATGTAAGCTCATCTTTTGGATGAGTTCCTCAGAGTATTTTTAATGAACCCTAGGAAGGAGTTGTTCGGTCCCATATGGGCCTTTAGATGCTTGTTTTATGAGTCCAAAGAAAGAAAACTCAGGGGTTTTTCATGTTTATGAAGTCTGAAAAACACTTAAAGAAAACTCCAAAATGTTCTTTTTGGTAAATTAGTTTGATGAGGCCGAAAAAGAGATAATCTACCGCTCATCAGACGTTTTCTTCAAATAATTTTACGAGCGTGAAAAGAACAAGGTCGCTCAACTATCTTTTCATGTTAAGGGAGTTTAAAAAGAGCTTAAAGGGGATTCCAGGAGGGTTCCTTTTTTGTATTTCCATTATGAGTCCGAAAAAGTGATAAAAGTTTACTCGATTACAATCTCATAGTTTTACGAGCACGAGAAAGAATAAAGACCATGCCCGACGTTTTTTACTGAAAAAACCTAAAAGCATATATACTTCATAAAAACACGCAAAAAAGACCAAAAAGGGGTGATACATATCAAAAGTCAAGTCACCAGATCCCTATCTTGCAATATTGGCACTTTGAAAAGTTCATTAGGTTTTTAACATAGGTGGAAAGATTCAAAAAATAATTTAATTTTAAGTTAAAATGGTAAAAATAAATTAAATAGGTCAAAACAAGTTCATTTTACCATTTCATTTGTATTTGCACCAAACTAGTGCCCAAAACCCTCTTTTTTCTATGATCTTCAAGTGACAATCATGGAGCGCTCTGTGGATGATTTCTCGAGCCATTTTTGTGAGGTAGGTGTTCTTCCTCCCCTCTCTCTTTCTATAACAATTTTTTTTAGTTTTAATGGTTAAATTTTGAGTTTATGGGCGAATTTCCAAGGGATAGAGCGCCTCTAGATCGTCGCAGGCATTCCATATCGAGAACTGCGATGATTTAGGATTGTCACAGGGGGTTAAGTGTTGGGGTGCGACGATGCCGCACTATGGTAACCTTGGCCCCTGCAACAACCGCAACTCAAAAAATAAAAAGAGAGAAATGACTAGGGAAACCTCCAATTTTGGATTTTTGATGAACTAATTCATCTTTTATTGTTGTTTGACAGATTTCCCATAGTTCATCATGCTTGAATGGAAGGAGAGAGATCATGAAGAGGAATATTACATTACCAAGAATGATCCCACCATCGTCATGGAACTCCGAGAGTTCGGCTTGCTTAATGTTTCCAAAGTACAGGGCATGAGATCCCAATTGGTTCTATTGGAGAACTTGGTCCGAATGTGGGACGTAAATGAACAAGCCTTTCATGTTGAGGTTCATACAGTCACTCTAGAGATTGATGACATCTATTTTTTGACTGGATTATCTCATCGTGGGTCTCAAGTGTCACTATTAGAAAGTAGAGGAGGAGGTGAACCTATGGATTATTATGTATCACATCATTGCACAACTTGTACAAAGAAACATAGTGGCAAGGTTTCCTTAAAATATATTGAGGATTTATCATTGAGGACCATTCTCTATACTATCACTCATGTGGAAGGGAGTGAAACTCCACATATGGCTTTGCAGAGCCATTTCTAGTATGCTATCAAGTGCATGGAGCCCTGAGTCTTCAACTGGTGTGAGGGTCTCCTAAACAATATGAAGAAACAATTAACAAAGTGTAGGACTGGTTGATTGGAACAATTCATATATGGATTGATTTTGGTATCCTTTTCTCTAGAGAGGGTCCCAGTTTTTCACCTACAACATGTGGATTGGGGTGTACTTGCTCCACATGATCCTCAGATGAAGAGGTGGGTAGACTTGATGGAAAACCATGGTGGCGTGCCAACTGTTACATATGGTCCTGTCTTCTTTCAGTGGCTGAGAGATCAACTCGTCATGATCAAGGATTATGCATATGTCGAGACAGATTTCCGTGGTAATCCTGACTTGGCACTACCCAAGGGTTCACAATGGGGAGAGATAGGTAAAAATGATTTTTCATTATATGTTGTTTTTGGCATTTTAATTATAAATTTTTTATGTTATGTATCCGAGACTAATTAAGAGCTCTCAATAGTGCAGATGTGACACCTTTCAGGCCTCCAGGATCATGTCCTATCCAGAGACCTGGAGAGATATGTGCAGTGGCAGGTCGAAGGGTAGAAACTGAGGATCTCAAGGAGATCGAACACAACCTTGAGGGGTTGACTATGGATATCCCTAATATCACTACGGATGAGTTACCTCGATGCTACCAATGCCATACTATTGACATTTAAACATCCAATAGTCGACTGCTCCATTGTGTAGCATGGGAAATGGTTGTTATCATTAGCAACATCCATGGTACATATGTATATGAAGCCATGTGATTCAACATTTTGGTCTCAAGACACACTTTTTTGTAACTTTTGATGTTATAATACACAAATTCTACCGGCTTACTTGTCTTTACATGTGTGTTTGGATTTATAAATGGCACAAATGTCTATCTAAAACATAATTGGCCAATGCATATATTAATGTGTTTAGATATCTAGGAATGTGTTGATATTCAATGTAATCAAAATTTCTTTCCAAGAGGCGTATTCTCAAGTATACCCGTAATAGTGTAGGGCTTCAGATGGAATAAACATTGCTTAATTGCAACACCACGAGTTGAAAATCAAGACGTACAATTAGATGACAGATTCCAAATGAAATGGCATCAGTTAATAAATCAATAACCGCACTGTATTCTTCAATATTATTAGTTGCACGACCAAGGAAAATACCGTGTAGACTGATCAACTCATCTGTAGGTGCATAGATTTCCCATGCAACAGACGCTATATTTTGAGTACTGTGAATATCACCATAAGAAAATCCAATATAGGGTAGCGAGAACACCGACATCTGGAAGCCAAGCATAAGGAAAGGTAAGCATCTTGAGGGCAGAAAAAGAAACGACAAAAAACACACTAGAGTATGACACATTAAAGTACAAAGCACTCATGCAATTTTTTTTAAGCATAGTACTTCTTTAGGTAAATCCCATTTCTGGGTTCACCCAAAGGAATTCCATCATAATCAACCAACTCGTAATCCCCTTTCTCCAACACTCATTTAACGATGTAAGGGCCAGGCCACATGGGCTCGAATTTAATTGTCCCCAACAAATCACGATCTTGGTCATAGAGAAGAACCAAATCACCTTCAGAAAAAACACGAGGTTTAATATGTTTGTCGTATTGAGCCTTGACGCGTTTCTTCTGGGTTTCTATTACTAACACAATATCATTATGAGTATCGTCTAATTTCATTAAATACAAGAGACATTCTTCTTCGGCTATGGTGTTGGGGAGATGTTCGACAACTAGTTTCAAAGATGGGATTTCACATTCAATTGACAAAATGACTTCGATACCATACACTAATTGGAAAGGCGTGAACCCTATAGTAGATTTAACTGAAGTCCGATAGGCCCATAATGCCGAAAAAAACATTGTGTTCCAGCTTGACTTGTGAATCCTTATCATTCGTCAAATCATAGTAGTTACAAGTTTGTTGATTGCTTCAACTTGGCCACTGACCTGTGGATAATAAGGGGTTGAGTTTTCATGCCGTAAGCCTAACTTATCTGTAAGCTCAGACATCATAAAATTGTGAAAATGGGTGCCATGGTCGGTGATGATGGCTTGAGAGACACCAAACCTAGAGATGATATGATTGAATATGAACAATGCTGCAATTTTCCCGATGTTATCAAATGTAGGCATCACCTCATCCCATTTAGTGAAATAATCCACAACTACAATGATGTATCCATGCCCTCCAACTGAGTGAGGGTTACATGTCATGAATTCAATGCCCCACTTAGAAAATGGACCAATGGAGACTGCATGATAGAGAGGAGCAGGATGAGATCGAATCTTATTATTATAGGTTTGACAAGTGTGGCATTTATGAACTGCAAGAATGCAATCTTTGAAAATTGAAGGCCAGAAGTAACCAACTCATAGGATATTCTGGGAAGTGGCATACCCAGACATATGATCGCCACATGCTCTAGAATGACAGTCATTTAGTGCTTTCTCAACTTCATCATATGTCAGACATTGTCAAAACATGGAGTCAATACCACGATGATAAAGGATATCACCAAGAATAATACATTTATAGGCTTGATACCTAATACGACGACGATCTACACAAGATATATCGGGGCCAAAATTTTTGGGTTCAAAGGTAAATGATAATGTATCCATACCAGATATTGTCTGAACTGATCAGAAGGAGATATTCATCAGAAAAATAATCTTCTGCCACATTTTCTGTATCAGCGGAGGGAAGGTCACATATCAAATCAACAAAGTCCAAAGATTTATTTGAATTGGATTTCTCAAATTCCAAATCAAACTCCTGGAGAATCACAATCCATTTGGAGTATTTTCCCCCTAGCAATTGTCGCGTAAGAATATGTTGCATAGGGTTGCAATTAGAAATAATCATGGTTTTGGGCAATAAGATATAGTGACGAAAAATTTGGACAAATTGAATAGCCACCATGGCCAATTTCTTCACATGCATGTATTTGATTTTGGTGGTCGTAAGACTCCGACTTAAATAGTAAATGCTATGTTCATCGTACAAATCATCCTCTTTGACTAGGACCATGGTGATGGTATGATTCAAAGCAGCCAAATATAAGAAAAAATCTCGACTATAATCGGGGGGAAATAATAATGGTGTGCGGGTTAATGCAAGTTTCAAAGCGTCAAAGGATTTGTTGGCAGTATCGTCCCACACAAAAGCATGACCATTCTTAAGAAGTTGAGTGAAACCTTTCGTTAGTTCAACATAATTGGGAATGAATCGTCTTATAAATTTTGCCTTCCCTTGCAAACTTTGGAGTTGGCGTAAGGTAGAAGGAGGAAAATTGATAATAGCTTCAATCTTAAAAGGATCCACCCTGATCCCATGCGTGGACACAATAAATCCTATAAGTCTCCCAGAATCCACACAAAAACACATTTAGGTGGGTTCAATCGTATGCTGTAATATCAACATCGAAGAAAAATGGCTCTTAAGTGTGCCGAGTGATCGACGACGCATGGAATGCGCCGATAAATCATCTAGGTAAGGTTTTACAATATTCTTAATATCATGAAAGTCATAAGACATAGCATGTTGAAAATTTGCACCAACATTCTTGAGACCGAAAGGGAGTTTACAGTACGCGAAGGTACCCCAAGGGAAAATACAAGCGGTCTTATGATGATCCGTGGGTAAAATATTTATTTGATTATAACCGAAAAATCCATCCATCAAAGAGAAGATTTCACTTCCAGTGCAATCATCAATGATTTGGTCAATGAAAGGGGTTAGATAATTATATTTAAGACAAGCCTTGTTAATATCCCTATAATCAACATAAACACATATATTTCCTTATTTTTTCATGACCGGAACAAGATTGGACACCCAATCAGTCAACGCTATAGGGTAGACAAAACCAACTTTAAGAAGTTTTTCAACTTCGAGTTTGATCACAACATGTTTTCGTGGATGAACTGGGTGAAGCCATTGTTGAATGCGTTTAGCATCAGAGTATGTCTTAATTTCATGTACAACGATATTTGGATCAATTCCAGGCATGTCTTCATAACTCCATGCAAAAACGTCATGAAATTCTTGGAAAAGGGCCTTGCAACTTTAGATTTTATCAGGAGAACATGAGGCACATATATGAAAATTTTCCACAATTCCAGG
>SNQJ01S0169814.1:0-20663 GCA_010110895.2 Picea sitchensis
AAAGATTTTATCAATCCTAGTATGGTCGATCAAAACTATCACTACAAGAAAAACACCACTTAGTAGAGGTTTAAGTTGAGGTTTTCAGTGTTACAAGATTGGGCAAAATTACAAAAAATATATGTTAAAACCTCCACTACTGATAGTGGAGGTTTTGTCGAATGTGTAACAACCACACCGTCCTTTGTAGCCTTATAGAGGGAGAGGGGGGGAGGGAGGGGTTGTCTTTTTCAATGAATTTAATCTCATGGATTCCTTAAATATTTTCAGTGAGACTAGCCCAGTTACTGCGTGGGTCAAATACCACACACAATNCACACACACACACACACATGCACACGCGTGTGTGCGTGTACGCGCGCATGCACACACACACACACACACATTGTGTTTTCAACCCTCTTCGAAGGTTCTACCCCTTTCAAAAACCTTTCCTAATGGAAAGACCATTTAGTTTCCTGAAAATACACACACCCATACACACATACAAACCATTGGTTGTGTTCAAAGAAACAAATTTCAAAAGTCCCCAATATGTCACCAGGCCACTTTGAAAAATTGACGCCGCATCTTTGGAAAGTCCTAGATGAACTATCAAGCATCTTCGAAAGATAATATTTCAAAAGTCCCTGATGACCTGTTAGGCATATTTGAAGGATCAATATTGCATCTTTTGAAATCCATCGATGAACTATTATGCATCTTTGAAATCCATCGATGAACTACTATGCATCTTTGAAATATCTCTTTTCCCGGGACTCTCATCGAGTGTAATTTCATGTGCAGTGGTTGCACACATCAGTGGTTCAGTAACGTGCATGGTGAATATGAAGGTGTACAAAGATAGATTCCAAAACCCACTTGTAAGGTCCTCCCCCATGGGTGAGGTGCTACAACACAGGAAGGAGACGCTTACTTCTCTTTTTTGGAAGAGAGGAGTAATCTCTAAAATTTGTGGAGAGCCTAACTCTCAGTGTTCCTTATGAAAGATGTGATATATTATACATATGCTCTATTACATATACAATAATGAAGACCCAATATAAGGGGTTGTGAGCAAGCCTTTCCTTCCCCTGGCTTCACTCCACAAGTCCTTGAATGACTAAAGTTAGGTTTTCGACCCTTTTCATAGTCGTTAGAACCCCAAAGTAGGTGAATCTGAAAAAATAACCCCACCCTTTCAAGCAGACCACCTTTTTGCTCGTTGTTCTGCCCATCAAAGCCAAACCATACCTATCCTCTAGCCTTCACATCTTTCAAAATTCCTTGATGAACTATCGAGTGTCTTCAAAAGATCATATTTCAAAATTCCTTGATGAAATATTGAGCATCCTCAAAAGATCAACCTCAGATCTTTCAAATTCCCTAATGAATTATGGTGTATCTTCGAAAGATAAACCTTCACATCTTTGAAAAGTCCTTGATGACCTATTGGGAATCTCAAAATACAAATCTTTTGAAATCCTCAATGAACTATCGAGTGTCTTGAAAAGATCTTATTTCAAAAGTCCCCTAAGAACTATTGACCATCTTTGAAAAATCAACCTTCACATCTTTCAAAAGTCCCCAATGAACTATTGATCATCTTTGAAAGATCAACCTTCACATTTTTCAAAAATCCGTGTTGAACTATCAATCGTCTTTGAAAAATCATATCTTTCAAAAGTCCTTGATGTATTAGTGAGCATCTTCGTAAAATCATTCAAATGATAGTAACGAGGCCATCAACATACTTCAAGGAATATCTCAATCGATCGCTTTCAAGATAGCACTTTGAAGTAATACATAAAGGCTTTTGGCCCATTCAAAATACATTTTCACCCTTAAGAAAAGTAGTAAATTGTGAATGAATCTCCTTCTAGTACAAAGGGCCTATCGACTTGTCTCAAAGGAATCCTTCGAAACAAAATAATCAAAGTTCAAAACAACCTCCATCGAATTAACACTTTGAAATGACACACAAGAAAAAGGGCTCTCAGACCCATTTGAAGAAAACTTTGAATTTAATACAAAGAAACTTTCAGGCCCAAAGGGTTATACACTTGTGATGGAATTTGGCCTACAAACATGCCATCATGCACGAGTAACTCGAAATATATGTGGCCAAAGCCACTCAGGTCTCAACACAAATTGGACTTCGAGTGCTCAATGGGAATTGAAGACAATGAACTCAAAGACAACTTTGACTATTCTTAAATTATGATTCTAAAACTAAGCAAGGGACCCAGCCTAGAATTCCACTTCACATTTATGATACATACAATTTAGTAACGTAGAACTAAGAATGAATTATCATGCAACCATGAGTTCTGTTCCAAATTTATAAATAATCAAAATACAACTTTATTTATGAAATATCAACACAAACTCAAACATGGGATTCTTATCTTTGAACAAATTGGTTCAAGGGAACTAGTTGCTTCCAAGAAATTTTCCACCCAAGAGTAGGAAATGATTTATGGATGTCACCCCAAATTTGGGCTAGAGGCCACTAGGGTGAAGGAATCTATTTCATCACATAAATACTTGGGTAGCCATCTATCCAACCTAGCCAAAGCACTCATTTCCACTACCCACACAACACAAATTAGACAGTCCTTTAGGAATCTTCTTCCCTCAAGTGCTCTTCAATGTGTGTATAAATATTTTATCGTATTTTTTTCCTTCAAGAGAGCCCAAGAGAGTTTAATATTGGCTTTGGAACACTAAATGAGCAATAAGTTATAGGGAATGGGGATGGTTTCCTCTTCACCCAGCCTCTATTCTCCTCTACAACCTTCCATATTTTCTCTCTAGTTTACAATATTCTCTACAATGTCTCCCTTGATCACCTGTTGATTTGAAAAAAATAGAATGGTCATGAGTAGTATGGCCAAAACATGAGCTAATTGAATATTAGATGAAGAAATGAATAGAATCAATCAATCAAAATTGCCAATTCGAATTTGTATGAGGAAAGAGAGCACAAAAAAGAGATTATTCAAATGCACATGAGTTTAAATTTCTATGGGGCTGGAGTCTCTTATAGTCCTCATGACTTGTATTCAATCCCCATGCACTCAAAACTATGGAAGGTGGAATTTCCCACCATTCACCATGTGCATTCAATGATTAGTAGTTGAGACTTTAATAAAGCACGTGATGAAAATATGAAAGTTATGAAACTTAGGCAACTTAAGATTTTTTATCCTCCCCTTGGATTCCCTTTCCTCTTCCCCTCTAGTGGACTCATAGCCCCTCTTGCGCTCTTCCAAAGACAATCTTAGACATTTATATTAAACTTCAAAATAATATTTACTTATCTTGAGAATACCATTGCAAGTCTATCTCATGGTATATAGAAAGCATATTTATCGAAAATACATGATTGAACATTCATGGCCAAGCTTTGGCCCTAAGATCTACACTAGGAATTCATACTATCACATTTGCATCATTTACACAATCTAATTCAATACAATATGGGGATCAAAATAGGGACATTACAATCCCCTCTCCCTTGGAGTAGTGTCATCCTCAGTGCTTCTCAAAATCGAAACAAAAATGGGTATGCCTCTTTCATGGAATCCTCCAACTCTTAAGTAGCCTCCTCCATACCAAATAACTTACATTACACCTTTACATGTCCTATGGATCAATCTCGGAGAAATGTTACTTTCTTGTCTAGGATCCACAACAACTTTGTCTAAATCTCTACCCCATTTTCCACCTAGATCACACCCTAATCAATCACATGGTTATGATCATGTACATACTTCTTAAGCAAAGAGACATGGAAAACAACACGAGCTTTAGTATTAGTACACAATGTGAGTTTATATGCAACTAGCCTAGTCCTATCAAGGACTTTAAATGGTCCATAATATCTAGGTGCTAACTTAGCACAACCCCGGAGCTTCAAAGAAATATTCCTTGGATTTACTATAAGGAAAACATGATTCCTCACTCAAAATTCTCCATTCTCCTTATTTTTATCAACGTAGCTCTTATCCTCCCCTTGGACCCCCTTTCATATTCCCCTATAGTGGATTCATAGCGCCTCTCATGCTCTTCCACAACCAATCGTGGGCCTTTATATTAATCTTTGAAACAATATTTACAGATCTTGAGAAGATCATAGCAAGTCTATCTCATGGTATATTGAAAAAATATTTATTGAAAATACATTTCTAGACATTCATTGTCCCTTAGGATCGAAACTAGGAATCCATACTAACACATTTACATCATTTACACAAGCTGATTCAATAAAATTCAGGGATCAAAATAAGGACATTACAGGATGTTCATTGTAACTAAAAATCTAGGCGAATAGAGGTTCTAATGGAGGTGACATTACAAGATGTTAATTTTAACTAAATATTCTAGGCAAATGAAGGTTCTAATGGAGGGTTGTTTTTTCTAGTGTGCTTCAAACAGTAAAGCACACTAGTGTGCAACTATTTAAAATGCATTAATGTGTATTATAAAATTGGAAAGCATCAATGCATATTATATATTTTGAAATAATTGTTGCATTATATATGATTGGGCATCATTACGTATATATTTTTGTGCACCATAAGTCTTTGTAACAATGACAATAACAATAATGGAAATGGTAACAATACCATTGAAATGAACAATGTTGTTATTGTAGTTTGGAGCATCAAAGTTCTTATTATTGTGATTAGCACTTGTGTGTTCATACATGTATATCACACTAGTGTGTAACAATTATTTA
Organism: Picea sitchensis; assembly: GCA_010110895.2. Taxonomy (NCBI): domain Eukaryota; kingdom Viridiplantae; phylum Streptophyta; class Pinopsida; order Pinales; family Pinaceae; genus Picea; species Picea sitchensis. The sequence goes on from SNQJ01S0169814.1 coordinate 4,724, forward strand.
AATGCACTAATGTGTAACAATCATTAAAATGCATTGTTTTGTTCAAATTAGTACAATGCACTAATATACTATGTTTCAATGTAGAATTTCCCCATTTGCAAGTATGCAAATGCAACTTCTTATTTTTTTAATAAAATTTCAATTACTCATCGTATAATCAATTTTTTTTAATAATAATATTGATTTCTATATTAGTTAATGTGTTTGGATAATCATCACATTCATGTATTGTATCGTTTTAACAAATATAATAGTTGATTACACCATTATAATAATGTAAATCATCACTTCTTATTCTTTGTAATAATGTAAATCATCCATATGCAAATCATTGTAATGTAACATTTTACAACATTGAAGAAGTTACATACCTAAAATCTCTCCTCTATAGATTTGTATGTGACCAATGGTGACCCCTTACAAATTCTACTCTTCAAAAAAATATATCCACTCCAATCTCTTACATGGTAAATCTATCTTGCACAAGCATCCCCTTTAAATTTTGGTACAACAATGGATTAGGGATTAGGGATTTGTTTAACTCACTTTTACAAAACGAAAATCTTGTTCTTTTTCTTGTTTCATTTTTCAATGCAATGATGAAAAATGCACGCTTTGTTTTTCAAGAAAAAACAAAACGTTTTTTGAACGTGGTGTGCCTCTCAAATTGAAATGCACCATTGTGCTATATTACCATAAATGGACCCTATTAACATTTTTCAATGAAAATAGAAGTGCAAGCCTCCACAATTAGTACTTTGCAGAAGTTTTAGCATATGTATTTTCTATTGGGGATCAAAATCTAGTGCATCGATGCATCCAATATAAAAAAACACTTAGTGCACCAATATAAACTAGGTGTATTGTCTACTTAGAGATGGCTTCAAAAGTCTATTTGAAGTTAGAATGTTAAATGCTTCCCAAGATTTATTTTAAGAATGCAGAAACATATTGATTATGGTTTTGCCTCAAAGGCGGGGGGGAAGTGATAATATCAAATGGCCATTTTTTCAGATTCCTCGTTCCATATCATTCCAAGTTCTCTCTTACGTTTGCAGTAAATCCATATTTTATTTATCTAATTGAATTTATGCTACATTTACATGTGCATTTGAATAATCATGCATTGGATTTTGTAGGATCTTGATTAGGGCTCAAGTTTGGTTCAGTAGGATATTCCACTAGTACAAAAATGGCACAAGATCTTATCCAGAGGAACATACTACAAGCAGATGTTGGATAGAAATAGAGAGCCACTTCACCTTGCCAACTATAACATGATATCTTGTAGTATCCATCTCTGGACAATGGTGCTTCACCACAAATTGCATCTCTCTTATGACACCCTAGTAGTATGTGGTTGTTCAAACTGTAAAGGGTTGAAGGTGAGTCGTCAACATGTCACACTATACCATTATGTTAATGACCAACCACCCAAAGTTGACAATATGATACCTCCCATTGCAGTTAAGAATCCAACTGGAAATATAGAAAAGACACGTAGGAACACTTCCATATGCTTGTTTTTTGAAAAGTTGGAAACCAAAACAATTGTGTTTCATTCAAAATTGACCAACCCTTCTCCCTTTGTTGAGTCAAAAAAGGGTTCTAGCGAACCAAAGAGTGATATCAAGACTACCCAAAACATATTTAAAAGGAGATCCAAAAACTTGTACGAGTTGAGAGCAACATGTCCAAGTACACACCAAGGTCGCTTCAATTGTTGGAGGGTAGCAGTGGATTCTCTCTTCATATCCATCTACAACATAGACACCAAACCTATTACAACCATGATTTATATGGCACTTGGACGTCTTCCCTACATGTGCTCGATGTTGGGACCACATTCTCTTGTTGTGATGATGGTTACATGATTCCCATGTCTAAATGTTGTGTATCCTTTCACATATGTTCGTTCCTCCCAAATAATTGGTAGCACTTATGCCATTTTATGGTCCTCTTTATAGTTGCTCTGATTACTTGAATATCGTTAAATACAAACATAGCATTTCCATGTATAGTATGTGCATGAACACTTATGCTTTCAAAAAATTTAATAGGAAGAACATGTTATATATCGTCGATCATCCATGCAGTCATAGAACATTGTAGGGTTCATAAATAGTTGTAGGTGCTCATTGTTTAGTGCAAATTGTTCATTTGAGGAACACCCCAATGACAAAGAGCTCTTTATGAAAAGGAAGGAATCAATTTTTTTTGTTCTACATGCAATATGTAGTTTGTCTCGTAATGATGAGTTGTTGATAAAATGTAACATTTGTAAATTGACAACCATTCGTCAAAGGGAAGTTGCATTGGGACTACCTTTCAACATCCCTTTTGAAGCATAAGAAAAATATCATTAAGTAATTGTATTTTTGGATTTTCAATGGAATTAATGTAAATTTATTGCTTAATTCAACATTTGTTTTATAAAAAGGTTGGTTGCACGTGGATTGAAAAAAAATCATGCTTAAAATAAATGTTCGATCTATTGTTAGAACATACTAAATGCATTGTGTTTACTACTATCATAGATTAATGTTCAATATTTTTCTAAGCAAGTCTTGGAAATCAAGCAACATGTCTACCAACTAATGTTTCACCCCACTACGATGTCAACTCAAGTAAAAGTTGTTAAATGAGCACAACTCACAGAGGAAGCATACCAAGCATGGTTGAATCAACCACCTATTTAATTATCACTATGTCCTGAGTCACAAATTCATAATGTCTATGAAAAAATTGGTTCTTCACATGTGGGGATGAAAACAATGATATTGAGGTTGGTATGGATGACTTCTTATAGAATACTCATGCCATGGAGGAAATGTTCTTAAATGCATTTCAAAAAGATGAGTTAGGGGACAATACTCAAATTTCCAATACTTTCATCAAAATCTTGAAATCTGCTTCCACCACCCCTCCCTTTAGACATGGGTCAAGGTCCACCCAACTAGGGACAAAAATGTTACCATACAACTTGAAATTGATGTATGGTATGTCAAACTCATGTTTCTTTTCACTGTTGATATAACTAACAATTAAGTCGCCTATATTTTAATGAAACTTGTCACACAATTAAAAATGAAAATGGATTTTATGTGTTCTTAATGCCAATGTACATTTATATTGCCCACTAATTGTAGGCTATCCAAAGATAAGGTACTTCCAAGTGACAATGCCCTCCGTGGAAACTACAAAGAGGCAAAGCAATCACTGAAAAGGTTGGGAGTTGAGTACATATCATATCATGCTTGTCTAAATTATTGTATTATTTACAAATATGAATACACAAATAAAGAGATATGTCCATAATGTGGGTATCACAGTACCAAAAATAAAACAAAAAAATAAAAATAGGGCAAGGCACATGGTCCTCATAAGATATTGTGACATGTGCCTATAATCCCAATGACTCGAAGAATCTTTCATTGAAAAGAAGTAGCAGTGTTTAAGGGGTGGCATGTCTCACACATAAGTGACCTAGGAGTTATGTAGATCTAAATAGATTCAAAAACCATGAAATATATAGAGATACATGGCCTAATAAATTTAAGGATAGAGTATCAATCCTTTGATTAAGCATAGACATGGATGGAGTTAACCTATAGTCATTCCAAAACACCAACTATTTAGTTTGGCCAGTGGTAGTGATCAATAACAATATTCCCCCATGGTTTTCCATGAAGAATGAACATATTATGTTGTTTCTTACAATTTCTGGTAGCACACAAGAGAGGAGAGTGGATGTCTACCCCCAACCATTGTTTGCTGAGTTGAAGCAATTATGGAAAGGGATACATGTATATGATGTATCAATGATCCAGGTGGATATCGGTGGCCACCCACCTTTTCCAACTAGCTCAAAACAATTTTCTGGCAATTTTGGTAATTTACTATTTTTAGCAGTTTTTCACTTTCGGAGTCGTTTAGAGGCCCTAAACGATGTTTTTTGGGAAAATGGGGAGAAATATGGAAGTGCCTTCAATATTAACCCCAAAATGAATCTCCTCGACGATACCTTTCCAATGAGCTATCATACGCCTAAAACAGAGATCATATGCAAAAGTTACGACTCCGAGAAGTTGATGTACTAACTGACCCAAATAGGGCCCACATGACTTTTGGCGCTTCATCTCCCAGGGTTAGGTTTTTGGATGTCTAGGGTTTTTGGCATTCTTATTTATTGTAAAAAGGTCTTCAGAGTCTCATTGTAATCATCTTCTTGTGAATGAGTGTAGCCATCACATCTCTTCTCAGAGATAAGCCGCCACCATTCCATCAAGCTTGATTTCGCTGCATTTTACAGTTTCAACTTATTTCCTTATTGAATAGAAAACCAGTTTTACTGTATCTCTATTATTTTGTGTTAAGCACCTGTTAATAATCTGTAGTCATTTTGTTCTGCTCATAAAATCTGGATCAATCAAAAGCCATCTTGACAGATAGGTCTTTTACATTATGTGTCATATGTTCATACACCATGCATGATTATTCAGGACTAGGACATTTTTGCTATGGTAAGATTGTTGATTGATTTGTTTATATCATAACATTACTTGGCATACTTAATTTGTTGCAATTATCTTCTTTGGTACTATTGTTTTCCACATACAATAACGTTGTAGGTCTTGTAAAAAAAGGGTATCATGGATGTAAATGTTCTAGACCTTCTATAAAGAATAGGTGGTTCAATGATGTACAAAAACCAGTTTATGATTGCTCAAGGGTATTCCTCCGAGAAGACCACCCTTATAGAAGAGAAACATCTACTTTAGTGGTAAACTAGAGAGAACTCGAAGACCTAAAATAATGACATCAACAGACTGGACTAAGACATATGAAATGGAGAGAGAGAAGGAAACTCTAGAATTGTTCAATTTAAATGGGGAATTTGTATTCAATGATCCTAAATTTTCAACACCTATGTTGGTGCAAACCCTCGACCCTCGGGCTGAGATCCGCCACAGGATCGTTCCAAACCCACTTCGAACCGAAACGACTCCTTTGATTCCTATTGGAAACTCTAGTGAATCCATAGGTCCTTTCCCCGAAATCTCCACCTGCGTGAACATGCACGAGATGCAATTTTTCACCTGTACACGACCTCCAACACGACCACGACCTTTTCCCGAAAAAGGGATTTCAGATTTCGGGACTCTGCGAGTCTTGCTATCAAGTTTCCTTGACTCTTCGATTTCCCGACACCCAAAATGTCGATCTGCCGAATTGGCCTTAATGAGAATTAGCCCCGGCCCACATCTCGTCCATGTGACCACTTCCTTTGTGACCACAGCCTAACTCCAAAGGTATGTCACATTTTGCAACTTCAGGACTTTCGATGTCAAGTGCCCGGCTCCTGCTCCTCAGAACAACTGAAAATTCGATCCCCGAAATACCTAAATGTGTGACCACAGCCCCACTTCTACAATATGTCGCTTTCGGGACTTCTGGGTTTCCAACGCCGAAGTGCCCGGTTTCTTGTCCTCGGGATTCCCAAAATCTCGAATCTCGGTATGCTGAAGTCTGACCCGGTGCTATTCTTCTCGCAAACACTTTCGGGAATTCGCGTTTCGGAACTTTGCGAATCCTGGCGCAACAATTATTTGTCCTCTCGTACTTCCGGTATCCAAAATACCGAAGTACCGAAATCTCGAAACTCTAGTCCTCCTTCTCCTGAGCAAGATCAATGGCTGTGAGCCTCCCTGATCCAACGACTCAGATCCTTTCGAGACCTCGTGGGTCAAGAGTTATGAACTCTCACCCCTGCATCTTCCAGTAGTCGAAATACCGAAATGCCCTTTTGGGGATTTTCCCGAAACCTTAACTGTATGCACTTTTCGGGACTTTGGGATTCTTGATTTCGTGAATCCTTCGCGACCAAACTCTTGGTCCTCGATTCCCCGGTATCCGAAACCCGATGTGTTTGGATCTCTACCACGTGTCCTCTGAAGTGGACGGTCCTGATGCTTTCGTTGTTTCGGGTACCGAGAGTTTGAAACTCTCGGTACCAAAATATCTACCTCCTCTACCTTCCAAACTCCGAATAGATGAAATGTTGAAGTTCTGCTCCAAAGGCAAGTCGCGTTTCGCGACTTCGGGGGTTTCACTGTGAAGTGCCTCGTTCTCTTGTCATCGAGATTCCTGAAATGCGGAAATGATCTAGCGGCTCCTCTCCTTTGCATATGAGGATTAAACCTTGTGCAGCTTCTCCTGAATCCGATAGCTATCGGTCTGTGCACCCAGATCTGACGGCATTTGTAGCTCCTTCCTGAGCTTACGCCTTATTCCTTTTCCTTGGAAGAATTTCTTTCTCCAAAAGACCTCAGCCTTTGTCTCCTCTGCGAACCCTGTGAATTTGGGTCTCGCCTGCGTTCTAAGGACGTTGTCCCTCCTGAGCTCCTCGAACTCGAGTCCTCCAAAGGGTTCTCCCTGACCTTTTGCTCCTCTTGGCTCTGGGCCTGTGCATGAAAGCACTGCTCCTCCTGAGCTTTCTCAAATTCTTAACTCTACACTCCTTGCAGTTGTCACTCTGTGCTCAAACGCACTTTTCCTCCTGAGCTTCTCCTTTTGAAATCTTGAAAGGTTTCCTTGACTTATGTGATTCCAACAGGGTCTCTACGCACACAAAGGTGCTATCTGTCTTGAGCTTCTCTATTGCTCAGACCTCTAAGGGACTTAACCCTTTTATTTCCCTCAGATGGAGATTTGGTGTCCTCTTGGCAACCACTTACTCAAGCAACTCCTTGTTGAGCCTGCAAGGTATTCAACAACCCTGTGAAGGTCCTATTCCTTAGACGCTTCTATTCCAGAACTCAAAGGAGTTCTCTTTGTGCACACAGGCACCTGCTCAATGCCCTCCTGGCAGAGCTCTATAGAATCCTCAGTGATTCTATCTCCTTTCTGAACTCGAACCAAAGTTCTCTTCTTCAGTGCAATCCGTGCATCTGCTCAATGCCCACTTGGCAGAGTTATACAAAACTCCTAAGATATTCTGCCTTCTGCTGTGCTTTCCTCTGCATGGTCTTCACCTCCAAGGTATTTAGCAACCTTGAGGATTCCTCCTGAGTCAATGACTTCGCTGGTGCGCCCTCCTGGCACGTCCTTGCCCAAATTCCGTAGAATTCAGGAGTGCATCTATGCACTGGCTTTTAGAACCCGCAACATTCTGTCACACCCTCTTGGCATGAAGCTTCAAAGAACCCCAAACCTAAAATCAAAGAACCCACAGATAGCAGAACCTATCTATCTTTGCAAATGCATACTAACACACATTCACAACATATAATGAACACACTTAAAGACATTCATCACACATAGAATATCATGCAGGAAAACTTCTTCTATTTGTATTAATCAAGAATACTTGTACAAAGGTTATGAGCACAGAGTGCAACAGAGTCTCGGCTCCTTCTCCTTAACTCGACTAACTTTTAAAATAAGATGCTAAAGATCTTTTACATGAGGGGGGCTCTTTGAGCTCTTCCCTCCAAGCTTCCTACTCTATTCAATTACATTGAATTACATTGAATGGGCTATCTAGTCTGAATCAAATCTAGATCTCAGCCTTACAACCATTAAAGGCCTTCTTTAACTACAACCTGCTCAAAGGCACGACTTTGGCTCTACCAGCCTTACAAACATTTAATACAAATTTCAAATTCAAAATTTGAAACAAGAGGGATACGCCTCTCCTTCTTCATTGAATGTGCGTTGTGCTGGCTGGCTGGCTGGTGCATGGCTGGCTTGGAGCGATGCTCCTGCATCATATGTTAAGAAAATGCCCATTAGGATAATAAAGAAAATTGAATTTTATGAGTTTCCATATTAGGAGCATCTTAAAATTTCCCATGTATTGGATCCCATGCATATATTAAAAAAAAATCATCTTCTTTATGGAGGCACATATCATCGAAAAAAGTGACATGTTGGGTGTTAGGAGAGATCTTATTTCTTTGAATACTAAAAAAAACAATAGCCAAGAAAACAAAGTAGAGGAGATGTTGCTCCCTCTTAGTATTTATAAGAAAGTGATGTCCCGTGGATTTTGAAGAAAGATGATCTATCTATGGTGAAGGATGTTATATTGAGTGTGAAGGAAAATTCTTTATATGAGTAAACAATGTGACATTAATTCATCAAAGAAGGACATTTTTCATGGCTGAAATCACACGATCATTTGAACCTTCTAATGGTATGCATGTTGATTACATGCTTATTGTTTGCAATGTAAGTTATATGTTATGCACTCATAGTTTTATGCCAATTATTTTGTAAGTGTTTACTTTGTAGTGTCATTATCCTTTGCTCGTGCATGGTTGTGTGAACCATGACTTCCTATAGGACCCATGACATGCCAATCTAAATTAATTTTCATTATTATGTTGGATTACATCAAAGGAGATTCACATGGCTAGCATTCCATGGTGGATTCGAGAGATAGTTCATGTTGTTTTTCTATTTGATATTACATTAAAGGATATTCACATGACTAGCATTCCATGGTGGAGTTGAGAAATAATTGAGATTGTTTGTCTATTTGAGAGGGAACTGCCCATGAACTGCATGGACCCTTAGGTCCATCTTCTAATTTTCCTAGCTAATGAGGTTTAATTAGCTAGTTGGTCTCATGACATTGGATGTTCTTCTTGGAGAGCTACATGAAAAATTTGAAAGGTTTGATTTGGCAAAGGGAAAAACTTGAGGGGTCAATGGAAAAGGGGTACATAGTATATGAGTCATTTTATTATGCTAATAAGTGCATCAAGCAAATTGAGGATGCACCAAGCATAGTGGTTTGGGACAACCATTTGGATGAGAACAAAAGGGAAGGGGAGCTACTCCAAACCAACCGAAAAAAGCGTGTGATCAAGAGTAAGTCACTTATATTTTGTTAATTTTCTATAGATTAATTATTTACGTTTAACTTGGTAATGTATATTTGTTCTCATACTATTTGTTTTGATTTCATGAATACATCGACGAATTTAGAAATTGATATCATCAATAAATTTGATCTCTACAACATGAAGGCAAAGCAACAATGGGTTGCATCATATGAATAGAATAAAATAAATGGGACAATGATAGGAAATAATCATAAACAATTGATCAATAGAAGCATGCTTTATACTATTCATTTAAAAGAAAATATGTCAATGATATATCCCAATAGTTGGGTGGCTGACCAAATCAAAGAGAAACATGGTGTGTCCAAATGTTACCCACATGGTGAAGAGGATGGACTAAACATAGGGATCGGGTTCAACAACTATGTCATGATCTATGTCAATTGTTCATTTGCAATACCCATTTGAAATATAGCATGCAATATGTTTTTATTAATAATTGAGTTACTCGACATCTGACACCATCCTTTTTTGCATTTTTATAGGTGCATCCATTCCCATCTTGTGGGCATATCACTATTATGTTTTTATTAATACTCTTCTAATGATCCAAGTCACCATTGTCATCATCATTTGGAAGAATATAGTATATTTCAATCAATGAATGAATAATTCCAACTATATACAAGTTAAAAATAAACACATGATTAACAATTAATTACCTCAAGAGTGGGATGTAAATATTACACCATTCTTGTGTAACCATTCCTCAAGGCATACTTTAATTCTTTGTTAATGGCCTCACAACTATAGTCATTTAATTGTATATAATAGAGAAAACAATATTGAATAATGACATATATTCAGATAGTATATTGGCATAATAAGTGAGATTATATTAATAAACTTACAAAGAATTCTCTAGTCGAGGACCTCTAGGATTGACCCAAAGAATGTGTGATTTTTAATTTCTTTGCATGTATTTGTCCATGTACATAAGACAAGATCACTTAAATTTTTCAATGTTTGACAAATGATTACAAAAGTAGGTCAATGGTACTAAATTATCACAGTAGAGAAAGATAACAAGTTAAAATCATATTAAAATAAATAACTACAACCATTTTTAAATCAATAACTACAAGCATATATTATTTATTACCTATGTAGATTTTTGTTGTGGTGTCTTAAGGTCCACTATCATGCATTCTTCTCATCAATGATCATCTTGGCCTCTAAAAAATCCTTAAGGATTTTTTTAAATAATGTTTTGTCAACATCATATGGTATTTTTGTCTATGCCTTCCATGCCAAGCTTTATGATGTTCTCACTAAATTTATTCCACACCCCCCCCCCCAACTAAAAATAAAAAATAAAAAAAATGAGACACCTTTAAAATTCAATAACCATACATAATGAAATATCATGTATAGTCTCTTTTTTTTGGTACTCTTTATAAATGTTGCTAGTGTTTTTATCATTATTTTCTACAACATAAAACAAACTATAATAAGTAACAATTAGAAGTATTAATGCATCTCTTCATAAAATAAATACATATTTTTAAATATTATATAATTGTCATAAACTATGTAATTACAACTCATAAATGGCTTCTTATGTTACCTTCATTGGTTGTAATTCCTTTACCTTTTGTTCTCTGATGTTCCCACTCTTTCTCTATGTATAATGTCATCATCTAATCCATATCTATTGGAAGCCATATAACTTGTAGATATATGACATGATAAACTACTAAGTTAAGTACATACAACCCATGGAATAAAGTATATGCATAATTTAACATCGTGAACATTGATCACACACATAACATCAACATATATAGATGCACATACACTAACTCACTAACTCAAAGATATATGCATAAACTAACCTCAAACACATATGTATTGATCACACACATAACACCAACATATATAGAGGCACAAAGACTAACTCACTAACTCAAAGACATATGTATAGACTAACCCTCCAACTCCCTAACCCACTAACCAATGAACAATGAAATACTCTTTTTGTTATCTTAGTTAGTGTGAATTGTATTTTGGTGTGAGAAATTCATAGTGTGGAATACAATTACCATATTATGCGGAACATCTTCTGGTTGAATTATCGATGAATATTAATATAGATCCAACTATCAAATGCGGTTAGAGAGAGGATAGCAACGTCGAGAGAAAAAAAAAACGCATTAAGTCTCCTCAAAAGTATTTTTCATTGCACTATTATACATATCACTGCATTCATTATCTACAAGGAGAAAACTAAATTCACAACACCAAGCTCTCATTTGTTGAGATCTCCAACCCATAGCTCTCATTGGTGACAAATTTATTATATCAGTAATAATCTTAAAAGAGCCCTAGTTTATCAATTACCACTAGGGAATTGGATAAGTGGAAATCATTGACATGCCTATAATTAATTCAGATTTGACCACTAACCTATAACATCAAATGACATGTATATATAAATTTAATGCAAAAGAAACAATGTTTTTCCACGTCGGGAATTGTTCAAACTTTCATAGTATCACAAAGTTGTTCATGGGGATTTTCAGAGTGTGAAAAGGAATGGGAAGAATAAAGCTCGAAGGAATAACAACAAGGTTATTTTTAACTTATTTTAGTGAAGTGATATCACTACTAATGTGGGAGTCAAAGTAGCCATCAAATTGAACTCCCTCATCTCTCTTTTTGTTAACTTAGTTTATGCGAACTACATTTCGATATGAGGAATTCATAATGAGGAATTTATTTACCATATTATGTTGAATGTCTTCTAGAAAAATTATCAATGAAGAGTAATATAGAGCTAACTCAAAATACAATAAGAGAATGGTTACTAAGGATATAAGAACAAGATGCATGGAGTCTGTTCATAAATATTCCATATTTCACAATTAGAAATCTCATTGCATTCATTATTTACAAGGTGAAAACTGAATTTGCAGCACCAAGCTCTCCTTTACAAGGTATTTGACCCATAGATCCATGGTGGAATTTCAATCTACAATGCAAGAAAACTATTTTTTATTGTCCTTAGTGTTAGGGGAGGTTTGGTCATGTGTTCAACTCCCTAATCTAGTCAGGATATTGCAAAGTCCAAATAGAGTGATTCTTGTGGCTATTACCTGGTAGGCATAAGAATACCATTGATAACTAGCCTAGATAATTATTTAAAATATGCATGGGATACCAAGTGATACTGCCAATACTCCTCCAATATTAGGTAGATTTTCCTCTACAACAACCCCCCTTCAACGCTAACACAATACATAAGGGGAAGCAAAGGGAAAGTTATTGCAATGGGAAATCCAATAACCCATGTGTCCTTTCCCCCAAAAGATCCTCCTAAGTACTAGCAACAATGTGGAGAGGGTAGTGAAAGAGAGCCTAATGCTATTGTTCCTCCTATTAGGGAACACTAGTGCGAACAATAGCAACAACCCAATGTTGTACCATATTAATGGGTACATTGCCAATATATGCGCCCAAACATGGTGCCATCATCCATTAGAGAAGTACATTACATTCAAGATGTTGTTGTTGGGTTTTTATATTATTTGCAGCGAAAGTCTAGTCGAGGTGGATCGACTAACAGTAGAATTCAAAGGTTGAGGTGGTTCGACAAGGTAAAGTTGAAGAAGTAAACCGACAAGAGGTTGATAGGTGGGTGTGTGGAAACTGATTGAAGACCAAATGAAGGTCGACTGGTAGTCAATTGGTAATCTGACTTGATAGTAGACTGCAACATAATCCCAAGATTCATGGGATTTGTAGTCAATGATCTCCATGGATCTATAACCACTTTTGGGTGCCTTTTCTTCAGGGTTTTTCCTATTGTAAAGCCTATAAAAAAACTATTTTGTAATGTTGTAAAAGCTAATCTTTAGATGATAAATGGCTAATCGTCGAGAGTCTGTAATCATAGAGGTTGCTAGTCATGTAGATGTAAGCCGAATTGGCTACAGGTATGTTCTTGTGTAAGCAAGAGGGTATGATGTCGATTGTGTCTTAGGTGTGGACCAAGGTTAGACATGTAACCTTTTATTATGAATGAATAAGAAAACAAGAGAGAAGAACACTCAAGGAATGCTAGTTTTCTCAATTTGGGTTTCCAGAGTAAAATCTTTCTGTATAGTGTGTTTTATTTGTCATTTACTTTCTTGTTTAAGATAAATCTTTCTTCCTCTCTTCCACTAGGTTTAACGTGGAAGTGTGTCTCATTTCCTAAAATGTGGTATCAGAGATTGGCTTAACAATCTTGGATCTGAGCTAAACCCTAGGTTCAGTAAGAGTCGTAAGATATAAATATTTAAAGAATTATGTTAAAGAATGTCGAGCAGCTCGAGAATAGAGATCAAAAAATTGAATGGCCAGAATTTTGAGCTTTGGAAGCTTAAAATTGAAGATCTCCTTGTAGATCAAGAACAATGGAAAATAGTCTATTTAGGTACCATGCCAACAAGTATGTCGATGGAAGAATGGGAGAAACTAGAGAGAAGAGTAATGAGTATGATTTAACTTTGTCTTACATATTCAATATTTTTGAATGTCTCATATGAAGATTCGGCCAAGAAACTGTGGGACAAGTTGGGAATCTTGTACCAATTGAAATATTTGGTAAATAAGTTGTTTCTCAAAATGAAATTGTATCTTTTGAGGATGAGTGATGGAAGTTCGGTGACTGAGCATTTAAATGTGTTTAATACCATTATAAACCAATTATCTTCTATGGATATTAAAATCACTAAGGAGGAGAAATGTATTAGCCTATTATGTTCTTTGCCAGACTCTTGGGATAGCTTAGTCATGGATATAGGGAGTAATACAACCACATTATCTCTAGAGGATGTGGTTGCATCTCTATTGTCTGAAGAAATGAGAAGAAAGAACATGGAAGGATTGACCAAAGATGCTTTAGTGGTGAGAGGTCGATCGATTGACAGAGATAAAGGAAAATTCTTCGATAGAAAGTCTAAGTCGAAGGGTAGATATAAATCCCATGTTCATTTGATGAGAAGATGTTGGCAATGGGGTAAAGCTGGGAATTACAAAAGGGACTGCAAGTCAAAGGAAATGGAATTCACTATAGGATCCGACAAGAAGCAGTTGACTGAGAGAGATATGACTCTAAATAAGGGAGGAAATGTGTACTTGGCGTCGATCAATACACAGTCAGATCAATATGTTTGGTTGATCGACTCAGGAGAATCCTATCATTTGACACCACATGGAGAGTGATTTTATGAATATGAATGATATGAAGGAGGAGAAGTCTTTTTGGGGGACGAATCAAAAATCAAAATTATCAGATGAGGAAGAGTTCGACTGATATTATAGGATGGGAGGAGTAAAACCCTTCAAGGTGTGCTACACATTCTGGTTTGGAAAGAAAACCGATATATGTCAACAAGATGAGTGATGAAGAGGTGCAAACTCTATTGCAGAAGGATTCATGCAAGATGGTCAGAGGTGTGATAGGATTAATGAAAGGAGTTTGGATTGGAACCCTATACAAGTTACTAGGAAGTGTCGACTCGACTAGATGCAACAACATTGTTGTTCCTGAAGTCGACTCGACTCAGGCCGAGTTGATCCAAACCGACTCGACAATTCATCATAAATTCGACCTGACCATGCTATGGAATGAGAGGATGGGACACATTGGAGAGAAAGGACCTTGAGCTAGGCATAACAAAGGTATGGTCGAAGAATTTCCTAAATTTAATTTAGAAGTCGACTTTTGTGAACACTGTATATATGGAAAACAAAGTCAGGTGAGGTTCCCATCTGGAGGGACAAGGGAAAATGGAATTCTAGAGTTGGTACATAGTGATGTGTTTGACCCTATTATAGTGTCTTCACTTGGTGGATCCATGTATTATATCTCATTCATAGATGATTTTTTCTAGGAAAACATGGATATATTTCCTAAGGAATAAATCAGAGGTTTTCGATAAATTCAAAGAGTTTAAATCTTTAACAGGTAAACTGTTATTGACGAGACAAAATATTCTGAATGTTGATATTTGATTGATAAATGATAAAAATATGATTACAATACCCTCGTGATGGTTTTCTATATAGAATTGACTAGTCACGAGGTGAGGAGGTACGTGCGTCTTGATTTAATTAAATGATTATTTATTATTATTATTATTATTATTATTATGTTTGTAACATTGCCACCCCCTTAAGATTTTTCTTTTTCCTCAAAGCAAGGGTAGTGATGGGTATTGTCGGAGGAAATGTTCTGACTCCCATGATGAATCTTCTTCTGAAAGGTTTTTCCATTTGATGAGATATTCTTTAATAGTTCTAGAACATAACACCTTTTCCTTAGTGGCGAGAATACCTTCTGGTTATAAAATGATTCTTCCTTCGTCATCGAATTCAAGGATTTTTGTTTTCACTAGTTGAGCTTTCCCAAGCACTTTCTTGAGACACGAGACGTGCAAGACATTGTGGATGCAGCAATTGTCTAGAAATTCTAATCCATAAACGACTTTGCTAATCTTTTTGTTAATTTGAAAGGGTCCATAAAATTTTGGAGCCAATTTGTTCTTCCCTTGTTTCTTAAGAGATGATTGTTTGTAGGGTTGAAGTCGTACAAACACCCAACCGCCTTCTTCAAATTCTCTTGCTGACCTATGTTGGTCTTCTAGTTGTTTCATTCGATTATGAGCTATTTCTAGGTTTTCTTTAATATTTGGATGATTTTGTGTTCTTCCTCTAGCTTATTCTTTACTGCTTGGACCTTAGTATTAATTAGTGAAAACTCTTTCCATTTATGTGGTTCATAACCATATAAGGCTTGGAAAGGAGTCTTTTTAGTGGAAGTGTGATATGTAGAGTTATACCACCATTCAGCTAAATGTAGCCATTGAGACTGTGATGTCCCATTCCCAAGAGTAGGCTAGTAGGGAGTGACTTAGTAGTCTATGTGTTCTCGTAGACTATAGTCAGGCACAAACAGGGAACAAGATGGAGAAATAAGGAGGAATTGATGGCTAAACGATGAATTAAGCCAAAATACTTAGGAAAAGTCACTTAAGCCTAAG
>SNQJ01S0169819.1:0-12818 GCA_010110895.2 Picea sitchensis
CAACTTGTATAACAGAGAACAACAGTTCTCCCTTGCACCACTCTGCCACCCTGGTTTCTCTGGCTGCAACCAGATGGAAGCTACAACTCCATGTTTTCAAGCACCCACTTGAACCTCTGGGGACAACAGTCCTCCCTAGCACCTTGAAATATAAATCTTTGCTACTGAAACTTATTATAGTGATATAATGATTATCAATGGCTTACCAGTCTCATCACTGTTATGCTACACTGCTCTGCTCCCCTGTATCAGTGTCTCTCTGCCTGCATCTTCTTGTGCTTTCTGATCTTCTGCTCTTCTCTACAAGTGCACCTCAGCCTTCTTTTACTGTCTCAGTTATGCATCTCTGTTCTTTGCTTCTGCTGGGCTTTATGCTCTACGTCTTATTTTCATTCTCCGAATTACGCCTCTTCTGTGTGTTTCAGCTCCTGCCCACAACATGCCATTTCCCCGTGTGTGATACCTCTCTCCAACAACCCTCATCTCTTCTTTGTTCTGTATTCTTATACCTCTTTGCACCTTGTGCATGCCATATGCGCAATGCTTCTGCATGCCCTTCATGTCGAGTGCTCTGCCTGATCATCATTGCAACTCTTCAACTTCTCTGGCTGTTAAACCCATGTGTCCATCATCACTGGGTGTTATGCTGAGATTCCTTAGCCTGTCTAGTAGTCGAGACTCTTCGTCTTCTCTATCATAATCGAGCTCATCCTCTCTGTTGCAGTTACAGGCTTCAATGCTCTTCCATTTGTCAATCGCCTCCTGAACAGTCTTCATTCCACTGGTAGATGCCTTGAGACTCTTCATCTTCTCTGGCGATCATCCTGAAGTCTCTTCCAGTGCTCTGGCAGAAACAATCAGTCGTTTCTAGCAGTTACATTGTGAACCTCCAAAAACCGCATCAGCAACTGTATCGCCACTGATCGATTAACTGTGAAGAGCAACGATAGCCCTTCGATCATATTCCTGATTAACCTGCACCGTTGGATTATAAATGATGGGTCTCGCGCTTATTTCGCCATTTCCCAATTCGACATTTCGGCGTTTCGGCATTCCGACATTCGACACTTCAACATCCCTGTGGTGAGGCATCTCAACTCTCCAAGTCGCGATCTTCGAAATGGAGATTAGCTTTGTGCTACCTCCTCCCTTGAGCCTTCTTCGATGTGACCATGGGTTATGACCAGGGGCCAATTCTGAACACGCATTTCACGTTTCTGGGATTCTGTGATGAGTCGTCTCGACTCTTCATGTCCCAAACTCCGAAATGGAGCTTGTCTCTTCAAGCTCTTTTCTACAGTTCTTCGACGATGTGACCACCGGCGGTGACCATAGCCTTATTCGAAAACGCATTTCGGCGTTTCGTCATTTCGACATTCCTGTTGCGATGTGTTTCGACACTCCAACTCCCGGTATCCGAAATCTACACCAAAAAGTGTTTTTCGCATTTCAGCATTTCGGCATTTCGGCATTCCTTGTGATGAAGTGCTTTGACGCTCCATCTCCTGGTATCCGAAACCTACACCAAAAGGTGTTTCGACGTTTCACATTTTGCGACTTCGGGACCCCTGTGATGAAGAGTCTCGACTCTTGACTCTTCCAACTCCCGGTATCTGAAACTCCGGTTGATGTGCCTGTTTTGGGATTTCAGCGTTTCGTATTTCGGCACTTCGAAACTCCTGTGATGAAGAGTCTTGCCACTTGACTCCTCCAACTCCCGGTATCCGAAACTCTGGTTGATGTGCCTGTTTCGAGATTTCAGTGTTTCTCATTTCGGCACTTCGGGACTCCTGTGATGAAGAGTCTTGACTCTTGACTCCTCCAACTCCGGTATCCGAAACTCCGGTTGATGTGCCTGTTTCGGGATTTTGGGGTTTCGCATTTCGCAAGTCCCTGTCATGAGTTGCTTACTTGACTTCTCCAGCTCCCGGTACCCGAAACTCCGAAATGGAGTTTACACTTCTGATCTTGCCATGCGATCATTGTTGCGTTGCTGGTCTTGCCACTTTCTCTTGTTCGTCATTGTCGGGCCGAGCTTGCCATCAATGACAAACAAATACTCTGCCTTCTGTCTGCTTGTTCTTGTCATCAAATGAACAAGCACACTCTTGCACTCTGCACTATCTCTTCTGGTATTCACGAGCTTGCTCTGCTGCGTCTCCCCAAAATACTTCTGGTGCCCACCTGACAGATTATATCTATACTCAAGCCATCATCGCTGCTGTACTTGCCATCAATGACAAGCATACACTGCCTGTAAAACATGCGAATAGACAATTGTTGGACAACTAGGAGGAAGAGATGACCAACTACCATCCAACAAGCAGGCGCACACAGAGGTGCCACAGAAGCTACTAGATGATAAAGAACTTGTTGGCTCGCGTCCTCTTGAGTGTTCCCAATGTCTTCATTCCGAGTCCCTTCAACTCACCTCAGTGTCCTGGTGCCCACACACTGCGTTTGGAAGGCCACCAAGATAACCTGGTGCCCTCAGACATCACCTGCAAGAAGACGACGCATTGAGACATCACTTGCAAGCAAACGACGCATTGAGACATCACCTGCAAGCAGACAACATAACTTCAGTTGGTTGAAAAGGTAGCTCAAATGATCGACGCCCAGAGTTCTCCCCCCATGCGGAAAGTCCATAGCAGTGACCTACCTTCCTCGTCCTCCTTCCTCAAGTGCACAGGATTGCCAGCCAGGGAGGCAAACTCCAACTCCACCACCTCTTCCAGCGATGGCGACGACGACTTTGCCGGTTGTCCAGTGATCGAAGAAATCCCCCTTGACTGACTTCCTCCTTAATTCTCTCGCTCTCGTCTTTTGTCAGGTTTCCTATGTTTGACTCAATTATAGTTTTTTTTATGCTGAATTACAATCTGCCAAGACGTGATATTGTTTTATGCCCCTGATTTTCCTCCATGGGCAAGCCTGTTTTTTTCCTAATTTTTAACTGTCTGGTTTTCCAGTATGGGCATACCTAGACTTAGAACTCTACGTCTTTCTCTCTGACGTTCCTTTCTCAGTTTACCTACCTCTGTTCTTTTGATTGTACTTTTACTGTATTATTAATGAATTAGCTCAAGTATTTCCAAAAAAATAAAAATAAAAGTTAAAAGTATATAATGTACCTTTCAAATTTAGAGTGCCCAGCCCTAAATTTGAACTAAAGTGAGGGAAACATTTGAATTCACAAAGACTTTCCGTGAAAAGTGAAAGAAGTCTTAGTAACTATGGCAACATCGGAAATGTACTTTAGGGAACAATGTGAAGAATAATTAAGGGTTAAAAATATAATTAGGTGAACTTTGAGAAATTGTTTACAAGTGATCTTGTGAAAGCTGCCAGCTATAATAAAAAATAGGCCCTTGCTCATGATGTTGATTACTTGAAATGCGAAGTAACAAAATATCAACAAAAAGATCAAGAATCACAAGGGGAGGAGGATCCCGAGAAAGATTTTGACAAGGTTTTGTTAGATAAGGAGAAGGAAATCTCTCGTCTAAATACTCATAACCAAATATTGCTTACTAAAGTTAAAAGATTAAAATGTAAGGAAATGCCAATTCTAAAAATCATTAAGGAGAACTCTATGGACCTAGTTGAATCAAGAATGTTTTCAGAGTTCGAACTGTAAACTATGGAGAAGGAAACTTATATGAAGTCATGTTGATACTAACAATATGTTATGAATAGACAAATCAAGAATGTTTTTAGTGGTCAAAATGTAAACTATGGAGAAAGAAACTTCCATAGAATCTCAATCAAAATTAAAACTCGTAGTGTCGCTGCTAACAAAATGTTATCAATTCACAAATGAAGGGGGGTATTTGAGGAAAAAATTAATTCATAATCTAAATATAATAAGAATGTTTTAAAATTGAGATCAATAAAAACTTTAAAGCACTCTACAGGGAACCAGCTCGGGCCAAGAAGTCAAGAATGAAAGAAAAGGTTCGACCCCATACATAAACAGGCCTACCCTGCCTCCCTCCTTCCCTCCCTAGCCGATTCCGGTGCGCAAAGGCCCTCTATCTTATGTACAACGAGTGCATTGGGGTTTGGAGTCACGTCAAAACAAGGGAAGTACTGAGCCCGTCACTCTTTAACCTTCTTCTCCATCATTGCCTCAGTCCCCTAGCCAAATTTAGATGTTGAAATATCCTAAAACGGAAGGATTGAGGGAGGGAAGAAAATGAGAAAGATCACGCTGTTGAGCCGACTTACCAACATAAAAAATGATGGCACTCTCATTTGGTTCCAAGAATCAGAATTCCTGAACAACTTCATCCCAACGACATCTTGGAGTCATTCATTATCATTGAATTTCCAACCGTAGGTAAGGTTCGATATTTTTCATGACTTATGAAGAATTAATTAATAGTTGGTTTATGAATAACATAACGAACATGTCACAAGCCTGGGTGGGAAACTCAATTCTTCTACTCAACCACCCAAACCTAAACTCAATTAACAATAAACAATAACCATCCAATATATAATTCGTAATAATAATTATTAATTAAACTCAAATCTCTTGACCATTCTGTCGCGCACTATAATCATCACATTCATATCAATCAGTATTCATTCTTATACAAATATTTTTCATATATATGTCTGTGCATTGCGTACATTTATTTCTGCTGCTTGGTGTGCTAACCACTGTTCCAGGGTTTACAAGCTATTTCGTTCATAACAGTCACGTTCAAACCCATGCCAATTTCCCGAGCGTCAATAAGTGCTATATAGCTTGACTGTATTTACCGCTAGACGGCGTCTCTGCCCTCCTCGTTGCTTGCTGCATCTGAGATTGTCAGTTTACTGGCTGGAAATGGCATCTGAAACGTGCAATAAGGACGCCGTATGATCTGACTTCTGTAACTATCTTATTCCTTCGTGCTTTGGCGTGTTTTTGTGACCTGAACGACCGCGAGATAAATTCGTTTGAATCATGTCAGATATCCCATCTACATTCACAACCTAGCTTGTGCCTTC
This sequence comes from Picea sitchensis, assembly GCA_010110895.2. NCBI lineage: Eukaryota > Viridiplantae > Streptophyta > Pinopsida > Pinales > Pinaceae > Picea > Picea sitchensis. The sequence continues at coordinate 5,002 of SNQJ01S0169819.1, forward strand.
TTTCCTGGCCGCGTATTGCAACGGCATTTAGTTAACGTCTCGATGCTGGTGCTTTTAACTTTCACTGATATATTTTATAAGGGTGCATATAATTTTCCATGCAAGACATACGGAGATTTCGATGCCAGTGTCAAACAGCAGCATCTACAATCTGGTCTTTGTTCTGGTGTTTTTGTGTCTGCAATTTCAATGGTCTGACTGCCCTGCGTGTGCCCTTGCCTCTTCAAACTCGAACGTTCTCTCTGCTTTTGTGACCTTTTCTGCCCCACGATCTGGCTGAAAAGCTTCAATTTCTCTGCACTGCACATCTCTTATCTCTCTTCTCCACGGCTTTTGATCAGTTTTTCTCGTTGCCTTCTTTGATTTGTTCTCTTTCCGTCAAGAAGATATCACGAAATATAGTGGGCTTTGATAACCTTCAATTTTATTTTATTTTTGAATTTTTCTTCAAGCTTTCTTAATGTTTCAGAAACTTTAAATATTTAACATTTTTAAATTTGAAATTAACTTACCTTTTTATGCCTTGAGCCTTCATTTGGGAACTGAGATTTCTGCGGCTTCACTCTCCACGGACTTTCTATCTCCTCGTCAACACCAGTAATTAAATACATAAATATTCTTATGTAGTAATGTTGGTTAGTGGATAAATTCAGTTAATTTTTTTATAAATTTGATAGAAATTTTGTCAAAAAGTTACAGTTTTACTAATTGATGATAAAACTTGTATTAATGTTGATTAGTGGATAAATTCAATCTTTTTTCTTTGAAATTCTTTTTTAAATTTGATTAGAATTTTCTTAAAAATTATAGTTTTACTGATTGATGAAATGTTTGATCAACAAAACTTTGCCTTCAACTTCAAAAATCTTGATTCATTTTAAAACAATCTAAATTATCAACAAAACTTTGTTTTTAGTTTCAAAAATTTTGATTCATTTTAAAACAATCTAAAAAACTTCGCCTTCAACTTCAAAAAATTTGATTAATTTTAAAACAATCTAAATTATCAACAAAACTTTGTGTTCAGTTTCAAAAAAATTGATTCATTTTAAAACAATCTAAATCATCTGAATTAAAAAAAATAAATAGATCAAAACAAAATATTAAAAAACACTAGATAAAAAAAATGAATTTTTCTACTTATTAATTCACTTTTAAATTAAATTCACTAATAAAATTTTATTTTCAAATTTTTATTTTCTATTTTAAGACATCTAAATTTAAAAAAATAAATAAATCAAAACAAAATTAAAAAATATTCACTTTAAAATTTACACTTATCCCTTTATTAAACCACTCCTTATTAGGTCATTCCTTCATACCTTCATAGTGTAGCTATTCCATCTTATCAAAACTCAAAATAAGCTAATCAACATGCAATTGCCACTCTCACATTATATCATTTATAACACTATAAATTAGTTATGATGATTCAACGACTTAACCGTTATCTTTAATATTTATTAATAATTTGGTGATTACTTTGATTACATGTCTCTAACTTGAATGATCTTATTACATAAAGATTTATTGTCCGATATCTTTTCGTCAATACTGTTAGAAATTCTCTTGACTTTACATCAGCAAAGTTCCCTTTGGTTTAATGCCTAAATCCCATTTTTGCACCTCAAAATGCCCTAGAAAGATTGTATTAAAGATACAGCGTGACACATTTTTATAAATGTTCATGAGCTTTCATGAATGCCTTTTATTATTAACTGTAATTATTATTCTACTTATTGACATAACTAATGCTCTACTTCAAGCGAGGTTGATGGTGGATAGGATTTCATTTCATTTCATTTCACAACTAACCTAATCAATAATAAAACCCAGTCCTTATATTCATAGACTATTATAACTTGTACTTCCTTCTGCGTTTATATTGCTAGATCTCAAATGATCTATTATTGTAGTGTTTTACACAAGTCAAAATCTTTAATCCAGGTTGTAATATAGTAAGGTAGTTGAGTTTAAGAACTTTCAGGATCCAGAGGCATCTAATATTTTTTCCCCCAATTTACAGGTCTTCTTTAATCCTGAAATCTACTCCAGTGATTACACCACCCCCCTGCCTGTTGTGGTGGACAAGTGCATCCAGTCATCGCCAATTGACACCAGGCGAGCTTTGTACAAGGTCTGTGGTGGTGAGGACACAAAATTGTACAGTGTTCAAGATTCATTTATGTGCGCTATGGCTATATATTGCATCGGATTCAAGCATAAAGTTTCTTTTTCTCTGGAAATTGTACATCTGCAAAGAATTCCATTAAAATAATTGTACATCTTTGCTGATTTCATCTCTCATTTGTAGCAGAATATTGTATTATCGGGAGGGTCAACTATGTTTAAGGATTTCCCCAGAAGATTGCAGCGTGATATTAAAAAAATTGTAGATGCTCGAATTGGTGCATCAGATGCTCGACTTGGTGGTGAAGTAAAAGTAAGTTTATTCGTTTCTTAATAAAATTTATAATATGCAGCCCATTCTTTAGTAATTGTGCTTATGCGTATTTCTTCTTGACATGATTGTATACCAGTCACAGGCAGTAGACGTCAATGTAGTTGGCCATCCAATCCAGCGGTTTGCAGTTTGGTTTGGAGGTTCTGTACTTGCCTCTACGCCAGAGTTTTATACGGTATTTCCTTCACCCTTTTAAATACTCCGAAGATATCAATCTGAACAGTGAGGATTGCTGAAGAAAGTTGAGCTAGTTCCCCCCAGATTGCCTTTGACGGAGCTTTGTAGGATTCCACTTTCTGGAATGTTTCACTAGAATTTGCAGAATGGTAGATCCCATCTTCATTCATCCGAGGAAACTTTGATCACTTTAGTTTTTATTCTTATGCAGGCTTGCCATACAAAGGAAGAATATGAGGAATACGGCCCAAGCATTTGTCGTACGAATCCTGTGTTCAAGGGAATGTATTAAAGATGATGAGTATAATCTGGTGCAATGAATTTTCTATGACATAGGGGAAAGTCTTCAATTTTATTTTCTTGTTTCCGTGTACATAATCGTGGTTTTCCTCCTGTTCACTTTGATTAGTGTTAGCATTTTTCGCAGTATCTGCTGTACATTTGCTTAAGTTGGTTGCAAGAAAGGAATAATGGTTGGAATAAATCAGTTTTTAACTGTGTTAGAAGTTTTTCCTGTCAATAGTATGGAGGTGAATGTATAGTCTCCATCCATTGGACCGATGAATAAAATTCTTGTCATCAGACAATGCCAATCTCTGTCTGATGTAGTAATTTCCCCCCTATTCTCTAGAGGGGTGGAATTTGTAACATATAGGATAATGCCAATCTGAACCTCTATTTCGTTCTAGTTTAAAAAGGCAAAATATAGACTAGTTAATTTGGATAAGCTTTAAATGTTGTGGAAGAGCAAGAAGGCTATGCTAATATATTGGATTCTTGGACATGGGGTTGGTGGTGTACTGGTTTCAGGTGGTACAATGAGGATTCATGTCTTTAGTATGTGGATATCATCCCTTCTACAGTTAGTTGTCAACACAGTGATTGGATATAGCAGAATACAAAAGGCAGCATGTTTTCCTATATGCTTGTATACATGCTATAAATGCCATACCATTGCGCATTGATTGCATTGTTGATTTGACTGTAACATCCAATAATCGCAAATTGCTTGTGCTAAACACCGTAATACTCATAAGTTTTGGGTTGCTTTTTGTTTTTCCTTTGGGGATTTAATTAGTTTTGGCAATATTTGTTGGATGGGGTTAATTGTTTTCCGTATGCGTGTTTGTGTTGCCTTTGCCTGCGTTATCCAGTCTCTGAGTTGTTGTGTGTTATCACTTTGGAAATACTAGTGTTGAAAAGACTCAAAGATGTTCGGATAACTTAAGGAAAAGTGCCAATGTTACCTCACACAATCCGTTTTGCTTCAGGTTAGTACTTTGCTAACTTAAGGTGTGTGTTCCTAAGTGACTCAAGGTTTTAATTATGAACTCTTGAGGGTGTGTAACACCTCCAATCTGCAATTAAAGTTTGCTGAACCATGAACTAAATTGGCTTAAACTACAAGGAAAACACTTGAAATTAATGTTCTACTATTGTTTCCAGTACCCCTCTCACAAGTGCAGTAAAGTTTGAAGAAATCAATGGTAATAAATGTGTTTTTCCTTAAAAAGCTTAAAAAGCAGCGATGCTTTTTCTAGATGATCAGTGTTTTGTCCTTGGTTATTGGAGTGAATGAAATTGAAAACTTGTGAGGCTAATGAGATTATTTGAATCTCACAAATCCATGTACTTAAGAAGTAAACATTTATACAAGTAAGAACTATGCAAATTAGATAGAATTCTTACACATATCAAAAGATGCTAATTGGATCTTCATTATCCAAAGCTGTAGAAAGAACAAAGTTCCAAGCAGGTTAGACATGAATGAACACACTCAAATATCTTGGGTGATAAAAGTAATCATGCCATGACTATAACTAGGTAGTCATGTGAGAATGAAGACACCAATGGTAGTCATGGAAGGATGAAGACACCGATGATATCTCCTTTGCTTGCACTCTTATTTATAGCCAAGAGAAGATGAGAATGGAGGAAAATCAAGAATAAAGTTAAGCCTTGCTTTGAAAAAGATCATGCAAAAGGAAGAATACGTCCCACTTGGAGAAGATAGGACAAAAAGGAAAAGCATGCTAAGTATAGAAAAGGGGAATCGTCGAGTGGAGTCCAAATAAAGCTCCTTTTTGCCCACATAGAAATCTTTTTCTTTGATAGAAAAGTCAATAAAGTCAAATTTTCTAGCATGGAAGCTTTCTAGGAGTGCAAGATGACTCGAAGAAAGCTTATTTTAGAAAACAAGGCAAGTCAAAGATTCCATCTTAAGTTGGGTATACTAGTCAAGAATAGATCCATTGTGTCAACCAACTAATTACCCTCTGTAAATCCTCTCAAGTGTGGGCTCTTAGAACAACAAGACACGTTTACAATCAACGTGCACCCCACACACAGATCAACACATAGGATAGGACGAAGAAAAATTGCATGCTAGCACTAGACCAGGGTGCTCATTTCCACTACTATAAATACATTATATGACAAAATGCCAAAGTGCTAAGAGGTTTTTGAAAATCGAAACCCATCTTCATTGCTAGAAGGGTAACCTAGGGCCTTTGTGATTTTTAGAAAAAGAAAAAAAAAAGTAGGAAATTTGCATGTTTTGCAATCACCACAAAAATCGGCACATGTGTTGTCTTCCATGAAGGGTATACAAAAATATGATCAGTGCCCAAACCACAAAATCCCTAATTTTTCATTTTCACTAATTGTCACGAAAATTGATGCCTATGCATGTTCCCATAAAGGGTTTCCAAAATATGATAAATGTATGAAAATTTAAACTTTCTAGAAGTATAAAGTTTCCCAAAGAGACAAGTCTAAAAAACATTGAAAGTACCATTTTTGAGCTCTCACCTTCCTATATGAAAATTTAGACTTTCTAAAAGTATAAGTTTCCCAAAAAGGCAAGGCTCAAAAACATTGAAAGTACCCTTTTGGAGCTCTCACCCTCCTATGCATGTATCTAATTTTGCATGTTACGTGCAAGCACAAAGAAACATGTCCAATCTTTGACTTTGAGAGTGAAGATCTACAACCATGCGTTAACTTTGGCTAAAGCACTCATATATTATCGATGTCAAATAATGAATTTTTGATGATAAGTTCATCTCATAATGTATCCATAGGTCATCGGTGTTGAAGGATGAACTTTTGATGATAAGTTCATCCTTTAATGTATCCATGAATCCCCAATGTCGAATGATGAACTTTTGATGATAAGTTCAACCCATTAAGCATCCATAAATTGTCAATGCATAATCAATCAAGATAAACTTTTCGAATGAAAAGTTCATTCTTAGGGATAACATTGTGCATTGTTAATATGAAAAATGATGATTGCGGCAAGGAAAGTTTTTAATTGTAAATCTACAATATATAAGTGAAATTGAGGATTGACTCAACAAGGATGCAATCTAGTGGGTAGTGTGTGCTTCTGGGCCCAAGGACCCAACCATTTACGGTGTAGGGTTGTCCTTGTGGCTAATCTTTCACATGAACATATAAATCATAACACTAATCAACTTGTTCAATAGATTAATTACCAACATTACCCAATACAACAAGAAAGAGTGTCGTAGTTGCAACTTGTGTTGTGAGGAGACTCCCTTGAGCCTTATCTACCTTCTATTAGTGTATCAAATCACTCATTCAGGTGAAGGAAAAACCGTAGAGTTTTGTTAATGTTTATGCCATTAATATAGTTCTTTGCAATTCAATAGATAATAGCAACATAAGAACAAGATCACTGAGAAATACACATCCACAAGAGACACAACATTTATCCTGAGAAACCCTCTAGAGGAAGAAAATCCAGCAAAACTTCCTTAATATAAATAGCCAATATAATGCCAAGAGATCTTATGCTAAAACAGAAAGTCCTCTCCCAAGATATGCACCACTCTCTCTCTCCTTTGCCGATAACAGATCAGAACTTGTCTCTCAAATTAAGCAAGTGAGTTGTGATCAAATGAGGCGTTAGCCTCCTTTATTTATACAAGTTCTGGCAAGTGTGAAGTGTCTCTTTACTGGCAGGGCCGACTTCTCAATCTGGGTGGGTAAACCCACCTTTATTACATTTCTAGGTCTTCTTATTAACTGCTGGGGCCGACTTCTTATTCTACCTATTATAATTGTCTGTTGACCAATCCACAAAAGGGGATTGATCCTATAAATAAAATATCAATANCTCCCCCTTAATAAGAAGGGTATTCTTCAGCAACATCATGCGAGAGAGAGAGAGGACAACATCATCAACAACATCAGGTAGGAGGACAACATCATCAATATCATCTTGGCTAGCGTATTTATAAATCATCGAAAGTTTTCTTCATCGGCAACATCATTATTCACAAAGGAATGCCATCATCATCTGCATCAATATGTATCAATATAAAAATGATACCTCATCACAACACTAGGCTGGCCCATCACAGTACTAGACTGGCTCTATGTCAGAGCTGTTACGCTGGTAGCTCAGTGCAAGTCACATCTTGCTTTACGTCTAACAACTAGGTTAGAAGCAAGGAACACATCATCTTGCTTTACGTCTAACAATTGGTCCTATTACAATATCCGACATGATCAATCCACAATGGGGATTGATCCTATACATAAAATATCAATAATAATAAGAATACTCTTTGTAGTTACATTATTTCAACACTCCCCCTTAACAAGAAGGGTATTCTTCAGCAACATCACGCGAGAGAGAGAGATGACAACATCATCAACAACATCAGGTAGGAGGACAACATCATCAATATCATCTTGGCTGGCGTATTTATAAATCATCGAAAGTTTTCTTCATCGGCAACATCATTATTCACAAAGGAATGCCATCATCATCTGCATTAATATGTATCAGTATAAAAATGATACCTCATCACAGCACTAGGCTGGCCCATCACAGTACTAGACTGGCTCTATGTCACAACTGTTACGCTGGTAGCTCAGTGCAAGTCACATCTTGCTTTACGTCTAACAACTAGGTTAGAAGCAAGGAACACATCATCTTGCTTTACGTCTAACAACGAGTTCAGAAGCAAGGAACACACACATCGTCTTGCTTTACGTCTAACAACAAGGTCAGAAGCAATGACTCATCTTGCTTTACGTCTAACAACGAGGTCAAAAGCAAGGAACACACACATCGTCTTGCTTTACGTCTAACAGCGAGGTCAGAAGCAAGGAACACACACATCGTCTTGCTTTACGTCTA
>SNQJ01S0169819.1:12828-26440 GCA_010110895.2 Picea sitchensis
CTTATTCTGCCTATTATAATTGTCTGTTGACCAATCCGCAAAAGGGGATTTGGTCCTATTACAATATCCGACATGATCAATCCACAATGGGGATTGATCCTATAAATAAAATATCAATAATAATAAGAATACTATTTGCAGTTACATTATTTCAACAAGTTTTAACCCCACCAAGTTGTAATCAATGATCTAAAAATTTTTAAGCATACTTTTGCAATTGGTATTGTTGATGATATTACCAGGTTGTACAAATTTGACAACTTTGGGTCATCATCTTTTCCATCAGTTTTTGTTTCTCATAGTGATGACTTGAACAAACTTTGGCATGAGTAGTTTGGTCATCTAAACTATCGTTCATTGGAACAACTATGTAATCAACCGATGGTGATTGAACTTCCTCTTTTATTTTTATTTTTAAAAGATAGTGTTTGTGCCGTTTGTGTTTTTGACAAACATCATCGGGACAATCTTAAAAAATGTGTCTCTTGGCACACCTCAACCCCTTTGCAACGTGTTCTTAGTGATTTGTGTGGTATGCTTTCTTTTCCTTCTTTCTCTGGGTACAAGTATTTCTTAACTTTCATTGATGACTTCTCCATATACACTTGGGTTTACTTCTTAAAACTTAAGAGTGAAGTTTTTGGCTTACAAGGGTCCTTGTAGAGAAATAATTTGGATGTCAACTTCAAAGGTTAAGAACATATAATGGAGGTGAATATATTAACAACAATTTTACAAGTTATTGCAGTGCATAGGGCATCCAAATGCAACACAATGTTCTATATACACAACAACAAAATGGTGTTGTTGAGAGAAAGAATCACACATTAAAAGAAATGACTAATTGTATGACCCAATTTAAGGGATTAAATCTTCATTATTGGGCGGAAGCCATTAACTATGCAAATGACATAGTAAATCACACTCCCACAAAGACACTAAAAAATATAAGATTGGAAGAGGCATGGACTGAAATTAAGCAAGATGTAAGTCACTTATGTGTATTTGATAGGGTAGCATGGGCTCACATTCCTGATGAGAAAAAGAAAAAATTACAACGTAAAAGTGAGAAGTGTATTTTTGTTGGTTATTTTGAAGATGTGAAAGGTTACAGACTTCTTTAACCTCATTCTGATGAAATTATTATTAGAAGATATGTTAATTTTGAAGAAAATCTCTTGGCCTGCAAGCCTAATTCAACGTTTGTGCCATCTATGGCCTGCGAGCAATCTTCAACGTTTGTGCCATCTTCTGTTCCTATTCTAGTCTCTTCTTCTTCAAATGATGATGACAATGAGGATGAAAATCCACCTCTGCCTACTCACCTTCCTCCAGATGAGTCCATTGAACATGAACCTGCACTAGTACCATTGCTTCTCAAATTGGTCCATTCAACTCGAGAGGATGCTTGTGATCTTGCAAGTGATCCTTCAGATCAACATCAAACACGTTCATAGTTTCAACGAGCCTCTTCTCTTTTGGCTGAAGTTTCAGAGACTCATGATCCAGAGACATTTGTAGAAGCTTAAGGCCATCTAGATTAGGATACAACAATGAATGAAGAGTATCACTTTTTAATGACAAATGATACTTGGGATCTTGTACCTCTTCCGAAGGGAAGACAAATTGTCATATGTAAACGAGTGTACAAAACTAAGTATGCATCAGATGAAAGTGTTGAAAAACATAAAGCCTGGTTAGTTGCTAAAGGTTTCTCTGAAGTTGAAGGAATTGACTATAATGAAACCTTTGCCCCCATAGACAAAATGAATTCCATCCGCCTTGTTCTTGCTCTTGTTGCCTCACATAAATGAGAGGTCTATTAGATGGATGTTAAATCTGCCTTCTTGCATGGGGATTTGCAAGAAGAAATCTACATGGAACAACCTTTTGGCTATGTCCATAATGACTCCATCTTTGTTTGTCACCTTAAGAAATTTCTTTAAGGTCTCAAGCAAGTTCCTCGAGCTTGGTATGCCAAAATGGACAACTTTCGTCTTGACACCGACTTTTGTAGATGTCATTTTGACCCTAATGTCTATAACAATAAAGTAGGAAGCCATTTCATAATCCTTGACCTTTATATTGATGACCTTATCCTCATTGGTAGTGATCCTAAACTTTTAACCCATGTGAAATCTAGCCTTAAAAATAAATTTGAAAGGACAGACTTAGGCTATTTGCATTATTTCCTTGGCCTCCAAGTATTTCAAACCAATGAACTTTTCTTTCCCAGTCTATGTATACTTGTGACCTTCTTCGTCGTTCCCATATGGATGATTCTAAACCAAACCCTTCTCCCTTCCAGTCTGGAGGCAAACTTGCTGCCACCTGTACTTCTCTCGAAGTTGATGCCACTTTGTATCGTGAGTTAGTTGGTAGCCTCTTATATTTGACTCATTCATGTCTTTATATTTCCTTTGTTGTTGTTGGTCTTGTTGCCTGATATATGAAAACACCCCATAAAATCCATTGGAAAACAATTAAAATGATACTTCGGTATGTTCGGGATGCCGTGCAGTTCGAGATACATTACAACTCATGGGAGACTCCTTTATTGGTTGGTTTCACTGATTCAGATTGCTCCGACAACCTTGATGATGGAAAGTCTACTACATGTTATGTTTTCAACCTTGGTTCATGACCTATCAATTGGGCATGTAAGAAACAACTTGCTTTTGTTCTTTCTTTATCAGAAGTAGAGTACTAAGCAACGATTAATGCAAGTGATGAAGCCTTGTGGGTTTGACAGATCTTTTCAGAGTTTGGATTCCAACAACAACATCCGACCACCCGCTGGTGTGATAATCAAAGTTCCATCAAGCTTGTCAAAGATCCAGTTCAACATCAATTCAATAAACACATTGAGCTACATGCACTTCATCAGAAAGCTCATTCATGATCGAGTTATTGAAGTGCTCTTTTTCCCTATAGAAGATAAAGTTGCAAGTGTTTTCACAAAGTCTCTTACTAAAGCGAAGTTTTCCAAACTTCGATCAATGTTAGGAGTTCAGGAAGTTGTCATTAAGAGGGGATATGTTATAATGCCTCTTTCCTTCTCCTACTGTGTCACCTATGTAAATCCTTCAATCCTATCCCGAGTTGTTCTTAAGGGGGGATGTTAGGATATTTAGACACTTAGGAGTTAGTTAAGATCAACTTGGTCTAATGTGTCGTTAGGTTAAAGTGTGTTACTTGGTGTGTTTGTTAAGTATGCATTTGTACTCTGACGTTCATGATATGTTCTCGACATAGAGTGAATTGACGGGTCATATTCTCCTCGATTTTAACAGCTTCATTGATATGTGGCTTAACACCCAATTGGTCCATGATCTCTATTTAAAGAACATGGAGGGTCATTTATCGATGATTGATTGTGAGAAACTCTCGATAACATTTTCTTTTGCATTGGTAAATTGCTCCAAGTGGCCACGTTGGTTGGGGCTGTGGATGTTTCCCCACATCAGTGAGTTGATTTTTGATCTGGTTATGTGAGTGGTTATTGAAGGTGTTCATCCTCTATTGGAATACATGTATTGTCGAACAAGGGATGATGGAAAAAGAGGTGGAACAACCTTTGACAAGAGTTGTGGGAATATATGCTTTCCCTTTTCAGTGTCTACTCAAAGATGACATCCAATTTCACAGACTCTTATGAGAAAGGATTGCTTTTGCAAAATGTCTTTTGTCCCCAAGTATTGCAATGTCTAGTAAACTATTATCACTATCCACTGATTTAATAAAATAATGTTAATGAAGTGCAATACTTTTAATGAATCCATAATCATTGATAGAAGAACAAGAAAACACTTGTCCCTATACATTTGTAATAATGCACATTTGTGCATAAGTGCACACCCTCGTCCATTGGTGTTATGGGTGGTAAGAGGTGGTGTGCACATGCACAATGCCCACACTCACCCTCTTTTAGGGTGAGGGTGTGTAATTTTGTGCACACATGCACAATTGGTCACCCTCACCCCTGTGAAGGTGGGGGTGCTGGTGTGTATGTGTGTGGTTTTTTGAATGATTGCAATTTCTAAAAATATATATATTCAATATGTTTGGTGCTACTAGTTGTCCTTGAACAATATGATATTGTAGGGCATAACATTGTTTTACTGTGTTGTCTAAATTGTTCTTAAATGTCATTTTAAAGTGCACCATAAAATATTGAATGCCAAAATGAGGGTGTTGTTAATATAAAACTTTTATCCAAAACTTTAATGAAGGGTAAGGTTGAACATCAAATTTCAGTATTGGACTAGTGTGAGTGTCCCAAGCCATAAAAAGTATGTGGGTACCTAATAAGCATGTAATTTCATTTGTGTTGTAAATTTTGAAAAAGTTTGAAATTAAAAAAAAATAAAAAGAAAAAAAGTTCACCTCCCCACAAGTATACTTATAGAAACATGTGTGTATTTCCAAGCCAATATGCACACCAAGCATAAAGTTGTGTGCTTGCACATGTAGATTCACTATATATATATGACATCAAGTGTGTGCATAAATACACACACAACTTCCCATAAAGATGCTTATAAACACAAATGTGTACTTCCAAGCCAATATGCACACCTTGCTTGTAAACATAAAGTTGTGTGGTTGTGCATGTAGATGCATTATTATTTTTTTAAATGCATGACATAAAGTTTGTGTATCGGGATTCTCATTCACATGTGTGATGGATAAAAGAAAATGGGTCTAAATTAATTACGAAGTAGTCAACCATTTCAAGAATAATTCCCCATACTTAAATGGTATTAAGAATGTTAAGTTAAATTTAAAGATTGATATAACGATGTTAACAAAGTTACTATTATCAAGGACTTTAGACCCGGGGTTTGTATGGAGAAGGTCCATGTAATCAATTTTATTTAGATTTTTTATGGGCCGACTTATTCTATGATTTTTTTCGTAAGTTAGTGTCTAAATTTATATTATGCACAAAGTATTACAGACATAACAACCTATGGCCCGCCATTGAGGAAACCTAGCCACAGGTTGTAGCAAAATATGATATGTTGTTTTATCATCCTTAAAGTTGTTCTTAACATTGTTCTACTTCTATTTATTTGCCTACACATATAGAACACAATAGTCTGAATAACTTGGAGATTAAAAACAATAACAACAAAAAAACTTATAGAGTCATGCATAATTCACTATGACATTAATCAAGCGGCCTTGGTGAGGTAGCCCTTGGAACTGACCACTGCAATGTGCAAACTGTTTGCTTGGTCTTCTCATCTACCTCAATTGGATTTGAGGGTCCTCCTCTCGAATCGCTTGGACCTACATTTTGCTACTATTCTATTCCCTCATTTCCTTGCTTGGTTGAGACCTGAAACCTGACTCCAAAGACACATTTTCCCAATGATTCAAACCTTTTGTCTAGCATGCTAAGTATTCTATCCATTTGGTTCATCTTGTCTAGGATTTGTTGTTGTGGGGAGTGCATGTCCTCAATTGCTTGGGCCATAATTGCTTTCATAACCAAGTACATTTCAATGGTTTTATAGATTTTGCTATCCCTAGATCTTGAGAATTTGGGGTCCTCTACCCAACATGTTAGCTCTGTCTTGATTTGGCCCTTGGTATCACTTTTTCCTTTGGTGCACGCGTTGTTCCATATTTTCCAGTTCCTCCTTTGTCTCTGGCTTGAAGCATGAATTACATAATTGTTCTTCTTTCCCTACATCATGGTGCACACTTGTCATATATTTCCTTTGCTTTCTTCATTTGGATGCACTATAATTCATCACCCGTTTGCCTTTGGTGTCTTCCTCCACTAGATTCTTAAGCTAGCTTCCTCCTCTGTTCGCCATACTAGGAGTGGGTGGGTGCCTTTGAAAGTTAGAAACAAACAACCTAACTCGATGATCTCTCTCTATTATGACAAACCACGTTGAAACTAATGTATCGAGCAGAGACAATGTAGAAAGTGGGCATAGATGATGGATCAAAAGGTGGGAAAAAGATAGGTTTTGGGCCCTTTTAACTCGAGTATGACCATCAGGAAAATGAGAGAAAACAATAAGACAAACCCTTCCCCTTGGCATGGAGACTAAATTCAAATGTAGTACAGTGGAAGAAGATGAAGGGCCTCTGCCTCCTGGATCAAACAAACCCCCTTGGAGATTGAAACCCCCAATAATACAAACTACAAAGCTATCAAATGCACAACAAAAAAATAAATTCACCACCTTTTCATGAGCGTTGAAAGTTGATTGCTCAAAATATTGTCCAGAAGACCATATCGCTCTAGAGCTATCCTGTTCCTTTTCCCTTGGTTTCTTCATATTAGTTCCTATTATCGCACAATTTGTACTTGCCAAAAGCCAAAGGCAAGTGGACACTAAATTGGCGAAACAAGGAGGATGTCCTATCACTGTCACCTTAATAAGACACCACTTTCTATTTAGGAGTGGTACCCCAGGGGAGACGCCCCCAATGACTTGGGGGTTTGAGAAGGCTAAGGAAAAAGTATCAAGAAAGTCCCACCCCTCTCACAGGTCACTCTGATCAAAAGTTCCAAGGGTTTTTAAAGAGATGAAGCAAAGTAATATTTAAGTGTACCTGCCCAGAACAAGACAACAAGAAAAAATGCTATTTGCAAGTACCATATGATGTTAGTGCTTCATAAAACCATAGACTTTTGACAAGATGAACAAGCTGATATAAAAGTTGAAGCAATAGAAGTATTTATAACAACAATATATATAGCAATAGCATCACAAATATGCCTCAATAAAGCTTAAAAAATGACAAGAAATGATAACCTAAACTTGGCAAGATGATAATAATTGTCAGAAGCAATGATGGCAATGTATAATCAACTTTAAAACTTGATTTTAAGACGGATTTTCTGTTGTTATAGATGGATGAAGCAATATTTTGCAACAACAACAAATTAGTTAGTAGGTTAGTCTAATCTAACGTTAGAAATAGTTAGTAAAGGTCTTAAGGTAGACGATTTAAGAGTTGTTTTAGTCAATCAATCACTTTCAAGGTATGAACTACTGCCTTTTAGGGTAAATGGAGTTAAAGTTGTAGTGGAAATTCTTAGAGGGAAACAACAAATGATAATAGATGAGCTAAAGGAAAAGGGAAGATGATTGAGGTGTTAGTAACCCAAGGTCTCAATATCTAAAACCCTAGAAGGAAAATATGCTAGAAAGTAGGTAACCCTAGGTCCTAACGATTTCCTTCTTCTTTAGATCAAACTTGAAATAAATGTATGAAGCTTAATGAAGCAATGATACTAGAGTGCTACAAAGATAGGGCTCTAGTATATCCTTCAAGGGAGGCGTTCTCTAGCAAAATCAAGTAGGTGAAGAGTTATAAAGAAAATGACAATAACATGTGCTTTTCTCCTAGGGTTTCACACTAGCAATTTCACAATCTTGGAAAGGAACAAGTAAATGCACCATAACCATTCAAAATAAAGAAGGATTTCAGATTTTTACTTACTTCATAAAGAATAATCTAGCCACAAACCCTAGTTGAAGACTTTCCACCATGAAAATGCAAAAATACACCAAAAATAACCTCTTCCAAGAGTTTCACACCATTTAATTTCAGCCAATAAGCCTTAAAAGAGGTCGAATTTCAGACCTCACACTTGTGTGAGTGAAAGATGATGAAAAAATGAGAGTTTTGACTCTCTATTTATACAATACAAATGACATTTAATTACAATTTAGGTAAAAAAAAGGTTGACATGGCCAGTTTACATAAAATATCCAGTTTTACATAAAATTAACATTTAAAACCCTAATTTTGTCTTTTAGGGATGACGTCATGCCCCTCCTAGGGTGATGTTAGGCCCCTTCATGGAACACTAGGCCTCCAAAGTGAAACGTTAGGCCTCAAAAGGCCTTAGAAGCTGCCACACGTGCCAACCCAACGGTCCTCATGCCAAAACCCTAACTAGATGACGTCAAGGCTCAAAATGATGACGTCAGGGGCCTTCAAGGGCCAACGTCATGGTGGGAGGGAAAGACCCCCCTAGGTCGAGGCCTGCCAAAGTGCCTCTGGTGGAACATTCTCCTTTTTCTTTGGTGCAAGCCTCTGGTATCCCTCTGCCCCTGGTTGGGGTCACAACATCCATCTGGTGAGATTTTAGCCCCATTGAGGTCTGAACTAATCATCTCCCCATATGTACCTGTCCGTCGGGCATGGTCCTGCAATAACAAGTACGCCCTCCATGGGCTCATAAGTCAGAGGGATCATAACAATGCCAATCACATCTAATAATCAAGTTACCCAAACATGTGCATCAAACCCCCCATTACCCAAACAAATGCTCAAATACGTTATGCTATTTAACAAGCCAGGTTTGGAGAGGGTCTCAGGATGCCCTATTGGGCTAATCCTCCTCAGGTGTGGGGTGTTTCCCAGGTGAATACACATCTAGGTCATATAAATGTATGAGATGGTGTAGGGAATGTTTGGGCAAGGGGTGCAATGATGACAGGGAAATGTAGGTCTTACTTGTGGGTGCCTTTGTAGAGGGTGAGATGCACCTTGTCATGGATGCCATTGTTTCCTATCCCATTCAATGCCTTTTACTCTTTGTCTTATTTCTTTTTCTTTTCAAGAGGATAGTTGGAGGACATTTTTCTGGCGTGGTGACTAGTGGTGACATCGTTACCCACAAGCATTTCACGGAAATGAGAACGTTGGATCGTGATGAGACCCCCTTTCTCTTGGATATGCCACCAAGAGCCACTACCCTAGCTTGGTGACCAGATGAATAGTAGTGTCATACTGCTACATGCCCATGGACTTAATAGGCCGAGTCATGATGAGACCTCCTATCCACCAACTAGGCCTTGAGTTTTATTTTATTTCATGGGTCCCCTTTTCTTGCCGAGAAGTCTTTTATTGCTTTCTCGAGAATCCTTGGGCAAAGCATCTCAAGGTTTCATCTTGGATTTTAACTTTTTCCAGCTACTTTTACCCTCTGGGCCTTTAGCCCCTTCTTCCCACAAGGCAAGGTACAACCCTTACTAGCTTGGCAAACCCAATGCTTGAACCAATGTAGGGGATAGATGAGAGGGATAATGGTGAAAAGTGGCAAGTATGGAGGGAATGGATGATGACCTTTCATAGACCCATCCAGTGGCAACCCATCCCTAAAGGAACCAACTTACTAGGGCACTCTGTCATCCCCCCAAGTATGGACAAGTTTAAAGGGCATAATTTCCAA
The DNA here is from genome assembly GCA_010110895.2 of Picea sitchensis. Lineage (NCBI taxonomy): Eukaryota > Viridiplantae > Streptophyta > Pinopsida > Pinales > Pinaceae > Picea > Picea sitchensis. The sequence goes on from SNQJ01S0169819.1 coordinate 22,043, forward strand.
GCAAACATCATGAAACAAAAGAGAATTCAATGCACATATTCAAATGTTTTGAGAATCAGAGTGACACACACCATGACACCCAGAATCATTACCTCATGGAGCAAGACCCACTGCTACTTCAGAACCAGGCCAATGGGATGGATGCTGCTGTTGCTGATAGATAAGAGGCGCTAAAGAGAAGATGGGCCCTCCAAATCTAAGCTCAAGTCATATGGCTCTCGGTACTTCATGTCTAGGACCTGTGGGCCTCAAGACATAATCTCCTTAGTTATCCCTAGGATAGGGGATAACAATTCCCATCACAACTATACTCAAATTCCCTCTCAAATGCATGTTGCTCGCTTAAATTGAGGTAATCTTTTTCTATCATGTGTTTGTGTCGCTGAGTAGCCCATTACTTTCCACCTTGAAATCCTTTGCACCCTCCACATGATGCATTCATAGCCATGGTACTCTCCTCTTGTTTTATGCTCCACAAGTTCGAGACCACCTTGCACTCATCATCCTTCAGGCTGACATGAACAAGCATTGATGGATGTACTCTCCCCTTGCTATCACACACCCCCACATTATGTCACTGGATGTGATTCAATGTCCTCTCTCGCTATGTGGGGAGGAATTGTGTTGTCCTGAGAGAGCACCCCATATGGGATGCGTTATTCTATGAATTATACAAGCTTGTGATATTCTATTCCCAAGGCTTGTAATGTTAATAACTCATCATGTATATAACCATGTCTTTTGATTGTTCAAAGAAATGATTGGTTTAGCAAACCATATGTAAGTCTTATTCACAGTTGCAGATAATAAGGAAGGAAATTTGTCAAAGAATTCAAATTTGTATCTTAAAAGGAATAGACAATTTCTTGTGCACCATTCCAATCTTTGTAACTTTGCAATTTAATCACATTGTTCAACATTTTTGCATAGAGTCTAGATATATTAGAAATTTCACTTGCATTAGTTAATGTGAAAGTACCTCAATTGCCTTTTTTTATTATTATTATTATTATGAAGTATCTCAATAAGAATTTGAATAGTTCCACATAAATAATTAAAATATACCAAATGCAAGTTTGGAATCAATATACAAGTAACCCCTGCAAATGCCTCTCTAAAAGGTAGTGTGCATTTAGGTTAGATGAGATCAATAACTTTTTCAAACATCATAACTTTCTATAATAATGGCCTTAATGAGGATGAATCTTGAATCTTGCCATCTTTTGCAATGATACTAATAAATAGATGTTACAACATAGAGTATCTTCTTCTAGGAGCCTTCTACCAAGTTGATCATGTGTTTTCCCACGTGAAATATTTTGGAAGGAAGACATGCTAGTTATTGTGTTTTAGTATGTAATGCTCGTGGTTGGTAAATGAAGTCACTCTTTTTGCAAGTTGCACCTTGCAAATTACACTTCACATGAACATTAATAATTGAACAAATTAGATGGAATATCAACTAAAAATTGATTAGTACGAATGTAACTGTAACATGTAAAAAATAAAAAAAAATCTAGTATGAAACAAATATATAAATAATGAAAAATTCAAAATATATAATAATAATAATAATAATAATTTATTTTTAAAGTCACTTCTAAGCCACACCAAATTGGTGTATGAGACCCCCTTGTTTGTGCGACAAGGGACCCCCAACTAAGTGAAAAATTCAAAATAACACAATATGCAATTAAAGTTAGCTAACAATCCAACTAATTTATTTGTACGCCATGAGGAATGAAGTTTTGGAATTGTACACACCACTATGAGTATCTCACACTTATTTAAGTAACTCTCACCTCTACATGTTATTTCCTGCACATTCCTATTTTTTATTTCTATAGATACATGTACAAACACAATTACATTAATATGTAACCATTAACTCTTAATGTTCAACCATTAACACCTAACAACCCTCTTTATTGACCGCTTTATTAGACACAACAAACAAGCCCATAACCTTTTTAATTCATTCCCTCCCTAAGGGTTGGTGCACATACCTACTATTTGGTCTCATGTGGGACACACACAAGCTCAATCTCTTCATCTTGCACCTTCTCTCTCATGAAGCATTGTTCTCAATGCATTTTTATGGCATGGAACATCACATTCTTTGTTAAATTTATAACACTTAGATTGTCACAAAAATAGTTGTGTTGCCTTATCTTGCTAAAATTGCATATTCATGAGTACCAGTTGCAACCATACATACTCTCATGTAGTTAGTTTTGTTTCTTTTTTCTTTACAATACAAAAGAGCTATTGTCTATTGTGTTTTAGTTTTCTATGAATTGTATTGATTTCTTCACTAAATACATACTTGGTTGACATTTTGTCATCTTTGATCCATGCTAATTTGAGTTTGTGTATTCTTTCATCCTATACTTATTATTTTTTTGCATCTAGTGCAATTACTAATTTCTTTTTTTTTGCATCTTCTGAAATTGGGAAAAATGTTTCACTATTGTTAATTCCTCGCCCTTCTATCAAATTATTATGCTTCCTTTTGAACAAAAATAATTAAAGCTAAGTTAACTTGTGATCTCATATTTGACCTTCTTTTAACACCACCTTTGTTTTCTCAAAGGCATTTCATCTTCACGCTTCTACGGTTTTTATCACTTGGAAATTTTCTTTTCATCCTTACATTTTCAATTTAGTTTTGTCCACTTTAGAATTATCTCCTTGACATTAATGTTTAGTTATTTCCCATCAACTTGATCAAACTCAATCTTCCAGTGATCACCTTGATCTAAATTAAGGTCCTTGTAAAAAACAATGCTATTTGAAGCTTTATTTATCACTGATGATGAGTGGAGTGTCCACCCAAAACGTTGTATGTTTCAAAATATAATACATAGTTGATATCCAGAAAGATTAATATCATCAAAAACGTTGTACTTACAATTATTTGTTGGTAATGGATCGAACAACTATATATAATAGAGAAATCATCGTGATCAACAAATATGCATTTCTTTCTTTATTTTAAAGTTGTCTACTTTCTTTTCCTGGACATCTAAAGACTCTGAGGTGATTCTCTTATGGCTTTCTTCTAAACCATATCTCCTTTGGTGTTTTGTGGGACATCACATTTTTCATACTTTAGTTCAAAATTACACCACTGTGTGCACTAACTCAAACTAGAAACTATTTGGAATAAGTTTTTCCTTTAACAAACTGGATTCTATAATGGTTTTGTCCTTTCTTTGAAAAACCACATTCTATCGAGGGGTATATCTATATATAAGTTTACCTTTTGATGCCTTATGTATTACAAGACTTCTAAAACTTTTAAGAGACATATTTATTGATAACAATGGTTGCACATTATTTAGAACTCAAGTTTCTTTTGCTTCTAGTTTATGGCTACAACATTGACTCCCAATGATGTGTGTATTAAGAGAGAAATTGTTGGTTGTAATATGCTCTTTTTCCATTTAAATGAAAATGCCAACAAATTCTCATGATCTTGTGGGGATCCCACAATTTTATTGGTTTTTCTTTAAAAATGGGCATTTTCGTTATTTGAAGAATGCACACATGGGGTTGGGGGATTATCATGTTGATTCTAAGCCTTGGAGGGTTAGGCATTCTTTTTGTGGGGCATAACATCACACAATTGTTTTGATATACACATTAGATACAAGAGTGAATGAAATCATATTGATTTGTCACCAAATTATTTTTCTCATTGTCCATTGGTGGGGTTTTCACCTTTATTTTGGGACTTCGTTGATCATTCATCTTTTCCATATTGTTGTTTTTGCTTGTAGTAGAATACCCATGAATATTCCTTTCTTCTTCCACTGTATTTGCAAGGAGTCTCTCTTTGCTACCCTACCATACTAATAGTGACAACATGATTTGGTGAAGATGACATACAAACTTTACCATTCTAGCATTGAACAACATTTTAAGGGCATACAAAAATATCACATTTGTGCCACTCTTTTTAACACTGCAGGTATTCCAACAGACGATGAACACCTTCAACAACCACTCACACAACCAGATCAAAGATCAACACATTGATGTTTTTATGTCGTAAAACCCCAATGGGGAAACATCCACGAACTCAACCAATGTGGCCACTTGGAGCAATTTATTAATGCAAAAGAAAAATATTATAGAGAGAATTACAAGAGAGTTTCTCACAATTGATCATCGACAAATGACCCTCCATGCTCTTTAAATCTAGATCATGGACCAATTAGGTGTTGAGCCACATATCAATGTAGGCATTAAGATCGAGACGAATATGAAGCGTCATATCACTCTATGTCGGGAACATATCATGACCGTGGGATTTTCTGTCTACAAATGCATACTAAAGAATTGCATTTTTACCTGTTAGAATATCCAAGAATACTGAGAGGGGGGGGGGGGGGG
>SNQJ01S0169820.1:0-20663 GCA_010110895.2 Picea sitchensis
AAACATGTTTTGACATTGTGGAAAACATTGTTATCTAATTCTTTATGTTGATATATATTCCAGAAATTTCTTGAGAATGAGCCATTTCATTTACTAATCTCAGTGGCTTATTGTAAATTTACTCCTAGTGTCATCCATCACGAGAATTTTAGACCTGATATTTTATTGAAAAGTGTCTTTCTATCTTTTGGATTTTCGGATATCAAGTCACTCATTAAGGTTACATTCTTGAGTAATTTGATTTTTATCATGGCTTAGTACTACACACTTATCTCAATGTTGAAACCATTCAAATACTTGGAGTTGTGAATACGTTAATGTAATATGTCAATGCAACTTCTATGATTCTAATTTCAAGTTTTCAACATTTGTTTCGATCTTTGCCATGATAATAAGTTTCAATATGTGAAGTTATTGAGGGTTGTAACTCATCATATATTGGGCTCACACTCTTTGTCATTTCTTGAACCTGGAAACTCAATTTATTCATATCTTGGAAGGATAAGCATTGCTTGGGTTAGTTTGGAATATCTTCTATTTGATCACTCTTACTCATGAGCTTTCTGATTTTGTTTTCTGGAATATATGTCCCATTCTTTGAAAGGAAAATCTATCTAATAAAGAGACATGATACACACTCTCTTTTTCACTTAATTTTCTCCATATTACATGCCTTATGCAAGCTCAAGGAGGTGAAATTTATGGTTTTTCTACTTACAACACTCTTGGTAACTTGAGGATATCAATTTCATGGACTTTCCCATCATGTCAAATTTTAATTCATTAGAAATCAAGCTTTAGTCATTTAATTCATTTATAATTTCCAATTTTGGATTTCATTTATGATGGGGGAATCGAGCCATATAGGAAGTGATATAAGATTGCTTGCTCCTCACCAAAGTGTCTTAATTGCTATCATTCACATCATACTTTCCTCTTTCCTCTCACAAGGTTTAAGATGATTATACTAATTCTTCACATCATCATTAATAATCAAGGAAACACATAGCTTGGGGTGAAATGTTAACAATTTTGAATCAGATTTTTATGACAAAGGATTGTTAATGGGAACGTATCTTTTGAACATGAATGGAATTATAGTTTTGTGGTTCCATTTGTTCAAATTGATTGAATCCAATTGCATGAACAAGACAGTGTTTCTAGCTTATCCAAATCTCACAACAATCAATGACACTAATTCTCGCATTGAAGGAGATTTTGTGGGAAAGAACATACTACCTATCTCTCAGGAAGAAGGTTGTGATATTTGAATAATTGGACAATAGATGAATCCTTGATGACTACATTGGAATTTTCATAAGTTTTATGACATCCCATTTAGTTCAATTTTATCTTAGCTTAGCATGCTTTGCTTAGGATTAGTTTTAATTTTGGTCTTTATTTTTCTTTTTAATCTTATTCCATTTTAATAAGTTAGTCATTTAGAGGAAGATATTTTCCCAAACTGTCTAAAAGTTGATCATACCATTCTATTTTATTATGCAAGATGAGAAATGGCTTGTACGACCAATAGCTCGGGATTTTTCTCTTTAATGAAGGAAACTTAGGGAAGTGTTAATCTAAAACTTGGCTACTCAAATTACTTTGCGACATTTTATTTTATTAACCAAGGATGTCACCAACCCAACAACTGATCATAAATGTAATCTCATTCATACATTTACATGTTGATATATGATCTAGTGGATACTTGGAGTCCTTTTAATGAATATTTTGATGACATCTATAATTGTGATATCCCTTCTTTGCCTCATCAGATTGAATTGTTTGAATATTTAGGATTAATAATTATTTTTTATGGCAAAGAAAAATTGGTACTTGGTTGAGAAATGTGAAATGTACTTTATGTTATTAAAAAATTTATTGTTTTCAAATATGCAAAGGACTTGTTCATGTCAAGAAATATTTAGATCTTATGGGTTTGTGGAATGTTTTATTTGAGGCACTTCGAAAATTTGTTTTGATTGAGCATCCCCATTAACCCATTTCCCTAGATTCGCAGAAGATTGTTTGGTTACACTAAATGAAAAGAAAATTGTATGTGACAATTTGATCATAGGATTGTGTTGCGAATTTTTTCACTAAATTATCAATTCTCATAATCTTGTTTGTTCTTCATTTTAGATCTTTACCCTGGGAATATTTCTATTGGGCTTCATGTTGAATGGTTAACATTTCTTGCATAATTATTTCTCTTGGCTTACTTTCCAAGATTTCACTGAGAATGCTTTCACTGAGAATGCATTCACTAATAATGTTCATGATCTGTATTATGCTATTGGCCTATATTTCATGATTAATTCTTATCGTAATGACTAACATAGTGTGCTTTTGTTTTTTCTCTTAGTTTAGTGTAGTCATTTTCTTTATTTCAATTTGTACCTAATTTTACTTCGGTCTTTGTTCAATTTCCTAACCATGGAAGTGGGTTCATATTCTTATACCATCATACGTTAATTATTAGTTTTATCCAATTATTTTTGGAATTTCAACAATCTGAAATTTTTTCTCACAAAAAATAATTAAATATGTTGGAACAAAAGATTGAGTAGATATTGATTTTCTTGTCCACTTCTCATCATACCCTTGCATATTTTTGGTCCTGAAAATTTTTCTTGATGGATCTTAGTTTGTATGAAAATTTTATTTAATAAATATTTTTCACTTATAACAATTCTTGGAGTTGGAATAATGGCATATTTGTATATATTATTCATACTATGTTGCTACCACCAGATTCAGTACTTGTTGCTTGGTTCTATTCTTATTTTTAAACCATTTTTTCATTCTTTTGATGACTGACATTCTAGCTTTAGACTTCTCTTAGTTTAGTTTTATTTCCATGAACTGGCTTCAGTTTTAGCACTTGTTTTATGCTTGTACATATTACTTCCACCCTTTATTTTAAATATTGGTATTTTCCCTAAGCTAATTTGACTTCTTATTTTTCCTTGAGGATTATTTTAAATTTGAGTGAGTGGTTGGTCCAATTCTAGTTGTCAATATTACAATAGTTGCGGGAGATATTAACCTCTATGTGTAACCTTCAACAAGTCTAGAATATTCTGGGAAGCAAGAGAAACCCTAGAAGACTAGGAAATAACCTTAGAAGACAAGTCGACTTAAGAGAATAATTTATATTAAATTATTATCCTCCAAAAGTAGAAGTCAGCCCAGTTAGGTCACTTGGAGGACTATAATAAAGAGGGCATTAGAGCTCATTTGTCACACTCACTCTCACAACTGCATAAGGACAAGTGGTGTGCATGACTAGAGGAGAGATTCAACTATTGTAGTGGTGACTTAGTCTTTGGTTATGGTTGGAATTTCTACATGGTTATGGTTTGGACTTTCTTCCTAGTTATGGTTTGGACTTTCTGCCTAGTTATGGTTTGGACTGGTACGCTAGCTTTGGAGAGAGGTATGCTACCTTGGTTGGTTATTGGTTCTAGGGTTTGCTTCCAGAATTATTTTGTCTATCAAGGTTAAGGTACTCGGGGGTGGCCTTTGTGCCTATGGTTGGGTGACAATATTTTTATATTGTCTATGGTGAAACGATCAAACCTATTATTTCTAACAGGTTATGGGTCCACACTAACTTCAAACAGTCTAACCACTAGAAGGTAGAATGGGAGGATTTGCTCAGTTGCAGTCAAAGTTTTGCTACAACAACGAAACCCTAACCATCATGTTGAGGCACCTTCAGTGAAGTGCTTGACCTAATTCATGGAAAACCTAGTGTGCCCTAGCTTAGTGCACCTCCTGGTACTCTCAGCAAGCCAAGGCGTCAAGGTTGAGTTTTTGGTCAAAGTCAAAGGTTGACCAAGTCAAAGTCAAAATTTTACCAAGTCAAAGTAGTCATGACTTACTCTATGAAGTCAGTAAACAAGTTAGAAGGGGCTTCTAACTTAGTATCATGGAAGACAAGGATTGACATCATCCTTGCCAAGAATAAAGTGTTGGATATCATGAAAGGAAAGATCATGGAACCACGGTTTGAAGAGGGAAAAGAGAAGGAACCTCATAATGTTGCAGTTATGGAGAAGTTCAAGGAAAAAGAAATCAATGATATGAGCATCATAGTGGACTCTGTAAAGGACCATTTGATACCCTACATTTTTCATCTTGACTCAGCTAAGAAGATTTATGATGCCCTAACTAACATCTTGTCATTCAAAAATATTGGACAAGTGATGAGTCTGAAGAATTAGCTATGTGACATGAAAATGAATGATGATGACATCATAACATCATACTTTGTAAGAATATCTCAGTTAAGGTATCAAGTACAAGCTATTGAGGAAATCATTTCAGAAAATAAACTAGTAAATATAGTACTTAATGGTCTTCCCAAGACATGGGATGCATTTGTCGCAAGCATGAACACAAGAACAGAGTATCCCACATTTGAAGAAATTTGGACTTGTTGTACACAAGAAGAATTAAAAATTAGCACAAAAGAGAAATCCAAAAAGAAATATGATGATCAAGCCTACACAAAAAATTTCAAGAAATACAGGAATAAGAAGAAGTTTGGCTCAAGGAAGAAACCAAATCAAGAAAAGGATATGTCAAAAATACAATGCATCAACTATCGAAAATATGGTCACTACAGGAACCAATGTCCTAAGTTAAATGAAATAAAGGAAACACATGAAGTAACGGTTTCCAAAGAAAAGGAACCCTCAAAGAAAGTTAAGCAGGATGAAGCATACCTCTTCTACTAGTCATGGTAACAATATTCTTATGTAACATAGTCCTTGCACATACCATGTTTACATACATATCATGTGTATCTATTTATTAGAAGATAAGATGGTCAGTGTCAATGAAACAATACCTATGGGAGAAGAACAAGATAAGGATTGAAATTACAATGAACACTAGTAATGTATTTGAAAAGGATGAAGTACATTGACTACCTTTGGTGACAATCCCTATGGAAGATATTAAAATTGTGTATAAGTAACAACTACCAAATGGGTTGCAATCAGAACCAAACTTGAAGAGAACCGAGAGGAGTTAGACCAGAAAGAAGTCAGTAATCAAGAGGAAACTATAATAGACTTGTGACACTTTACATAAAGCAATAAGGATGCAGATGGAAGCATGGACTCTCTCGGATGGAGGGAGTTGACTGCATAATTCCAAAAGAAGAGCATGCATATTTCTCATTCAATCACGAAGTTGGGATTAGGAGGGAGTTAATCCTCAATGATGTGATCCATTAAAGAACCCATGAAGACTATGAAGTATATGTCCATGTTCTTCATTAGAAGTAGCATCCATGATAAACAACATGTGTTCAGTTTGACTCTAGAAGAAGTCTTCTTCAAAAAGAAGCATTGAATATCTGTGTTTGTACATCTACATTTATTTTCCTATGATGAAAAGAAGAATTTGGAACCTTTAGAAAGGAAGGGCATAGAATCTATAGAATATTCCATGGACTCCAACATTGAAGAGAAACATGAGGAAGAACATGAAGATTTCAAGAAAGAAAGAAAATTCAAAACAACCAAATGAACCAGTTATTATATCGAGAATCATAAGACTACCAGCATGTTTTGAACTCACTAGAAGCAGTCAAACAGAAGGAATAGAAGGAATTTGTGATGAATAACAATGTATGTGAGAAATTGTGAAAAATACTTATGAATGGAAGCATTGATAGATACAAGGAGAGATTTGGAAATAGAGGGTTATCCCAGAAGGAGGGAGAAGAATATGATGATAGCTTGTTCCAATAATCAGATATACCTCTAGTTGAGCCATTACATCTCTTGTAGTATCCATGGGTTGGAGTTTACATCAGATAGATGTAAATGTTTTTCTTCTCAACAGAGTAATTGAAGAAGAAGCATATGTAGAACAACCTCAAGGTTTTGAGGTATACCAGAAAGAGACCCATGTATGTAGATAGAAGAAGACCTTGTATGGATTCAAGCAACTTGGTGCAGAGCCTCTCATGTACAGTAGAAGCGTGGTGAAAAATTTCTATGACAGAGGAAGTGTATCGAAATGGTTCTTCAAAATTCTGGGATGATGGACTGCAAATCCATGGAAAACTCCCATGATGACAAATCTNGTAATTGATTAGATCCTTGATGTATTCGATGAATACTAGGTCTTACATTTTCTTTGTTGTAAACATGTTGAGCCAGTTCCATGTAGAACCTATCCATGAGAATTGAATAATTGCAACGCATGCCTTGAAATATCTTCGTGGGAAGTTTGAGTTATGATATACAACTACATGGATTTATCGATTCAGATTGGGTAGGGAGTGCAGATAACAGAAGAAGTACTTCTTGGATATGTTTCAATTTGAGATTTTCCATGATATCATGGGCTAGCAGAAAATAGAAGTCGGTTGCACTCAGCACTACAAAAGCAAAATATGTTGCAGCTTATGATGCTTGTACGGAAGCAGTGTGGCTCTACAAGCCAGTTTTTGGACTGTTTGATCAGGTGCTAGATTCAACTATGATATATTTTGATAACTAGAGTTGTGTAAATCTCTCAGAGAACTTGGTTTTCCATGACAGGTCGAAGCACATTGAGATCAAGCATTATTTTCTACATGATAAAGTCCAGAAGGGAGAAGTAATTCTCCAGTATATCTCCATTGATGAGCAGATAAAAAATATTTTGGTAAAGCCTCTTTCCAAGATTAAAGTTTGCGTACTTAAGGGACAAGTTGGGACTCGTGGAGATGACTTCCTTATTGGAAAAGGAAGTGATTATTCCCCAGGTTGGGAGGGATCACTGAGATGTTATTGATATATGGGCAGTCATTTTCCAGTTTGGAAAATGGTCCAGGTTGGGAAGTCACTTTCCATTTTGGAAAGTGGTCCAAGATTTTGTTTTGATGGATAGTCATTTTCCAGTTCGGAAAATGGTCCAGAACGGACATTCATGGTCTGATAGATTGTTGATTTACCATAGAAAATGATTCCCCTTGTGGTCAATGGGGAAGAATGATCTAGGACAGTCATTCTCCTTGGCAATCACTCTAAGAAGTGGTCAAGCATAATGGTCCACCTCTTCGGGAAGTCATTCTTTTGAAGTTCACATTTGTGAGCAGTTTCGAAGAGTGGTTCGATATATGAGGTTGGTGCAAGAGAATCATTTCCATAGGAAATGATCCAGACAGTGATTCCCTAGGGTAGACTCATTCTCTCCATGTTTCATTGTGAATCGTGATGGAAGAATGGCCTAGTTAGGTTGAATGGTCTAGGTTCAGCAATCAGGGACACTCATTCCCTAGGGCAGACTCATTCTCTTTAGGTTTCAGTGTGAATCGTGTCAAAAGAGTGACCCAGTTAGGTTGAATGGTCCAGGTTCAGAAATCAGGGATATTTATTCTTCTATGATTGAGAACAATAGTTCATACATCCCATGGATAATGTTTAACTTTATAAGGGAATATGCTCTTCCAGATCTCACAGATGTGAGTGGAATAGTGGCCCAGATGATTCATTTCATATCATGACATTGTTGATATCAAATGATATGATTGTCTTGGAGATTGTATGTCTATGGGTAGTAGTTGAATGTTACTCTGGTGGATGTGATCCACTGGTAGTGACTATGTGTCATTGGTTAGAAGTTGTGTGCTACTAGGAGTGGTTGTGTACCACTAGATAGTAGTTGTATACTATTATGAATAGACATAGTTGTGTTCTATTGGATACCATTGTTCTGATTTCCATAGAAACTATCTAGTTGGATAATGATGGTGGTGCTCGTGATTTGGTCATGAGATATCATGTGTGGATGTGATGATTCTACTGAGTGAATGGTTTGTTTGTGCTCAACACCATTTCCTTTAATACCTCCCTAGATAGGAGGGAGTGTTGATATTACGGTAGTTGCAGGAGGTAGTAACCTTTGACGAGTCTAGAATATTTCGAGAAGCAAGAAAAACCATAGAAGACTAGGAAATAACCTTAGAAGACAAGTTGAATAGGGATAATAATTTATATTAAATTATTATCCTCCAGAAGTAGAAGTCAGCCCACTTAGGTCAATTGGAGGAATATAAATAAGAGGGCTCTAGAGCTCATTTGGTACACTCACTCTCACAACTGCATAAGAACAAGTGGTGTGCATGATTGGAGGAGATTTGTAGCTACTGCAGTGGTGACTTGGTTTTTGGTTATGGTTGGCCTTTATGCTTGGTACACTAGCTTTGGAGAGAGGTATGCTACCTTGGTTGGCTACTGGTTCTAGGGTTTGCTTCTAGAATTATTATGTCTGTCAAGGTTAAGCTGCTCGGGGGTGGCCTTTGTTCCTATGGTTGGGTGAAAATATTGCTATATTGTCTACGGTCAAACAAGCACACCTATTATTTCTAACACTAGTCACATACTAAAGAAACTTTTACAAGTCCTAAGATGCATGGGTTTCTCTCTCTGAATGAACATTCATGAATTTCTTAGTTGTAGGCATAGACTGATATTTGTGGTGGAACACATGTTCCTATTGAGCATACCATGATAATCCATAAGTATACAAAAGTGCCTATATACCTTTTTTCTTTGAGCTCCATTCACTTTATATTAATAAAATGGCCAATACTGTGATGGTTTTTTGGGACGCCTTTGTGTTAAACTAAAATGCATAACATATACTCAGCAAATCAAAGAAATTCTCACATCACCCAGCTTCCTACACACCCTATGTGCATATACATATCTATATACAAATCTAAAAGGGCAAGCATATTTTAAAATAAAAAGGAAGTCGACACCTACTGACACCTAATGGTAATGGGGCTATGGACTCCTACTAGCAGCAGGGCTATACTTGTATGGTAACGAGACAACTTCATTGAACCAAAACCAATCTGAAGTGTGTATCCAATAAAATAATTTACCTCACTAATTGACTCTTTGAAAATGGTGTGTTAGATTACAAGTACTATAAATATTGGGTTATATCTTTTAGAAATTCGGCATCATTGTGGTACCCATGATTATTGGAAATTTGTCTACAGTTTGTTTATCTTATCTTTAAAATTTAGACATGAAATAAAGGCTCTTGACTTCTACTGATAGAGATAATTTGTCTTCCAATGTGTCATCATTTGTTGAGGCCACAACAACCCCCCCTTTACTTTTTCTTTTACAAGAAAAAGGAAAGGGCCCCCCTACTAAAATTTGAACTATAATGCCTAATCCTCTACTATTGGAGCCTAACATTAATTATTTGTCTACCTTAAGGGAGTTGGGGGTTTATCTTGATTGATTTTTGTCTTTGATGGAGGTTGATCATTCCTTTTGATCTTACAATTTCAAATTTCTTCATGATGCTTCTTGACCTAAGATGTTTTGTTGACATTTGTATGATGGAATTAACACCTTATCTTTGGACCTTTTGCAAATTCTGAAGTGTTTAAGTATCCTATATGGTTGCAGGGTTTGATGTTTTATTGATTGTCTTGGATGAATTTGTTTTTCAATATTTTCTAAATGGCTAGTTCAAAGTCTGCATTTTCTTACTTGCATGTTGTACTTAATATCTTCATCTTTATACTCTTGTATATGATCACACTCTTTGGTTTCACACTCTTAGCTTCAGTCACACAATCACTCATATTTCTCTTGATTTTGAGAATTAGCACTTGCAGTTTTCAGGAAATTTATTTACAGCTATCCATGATTATCTTTCAATAGACCCAACACTCTTATCTGAACCCGGGGGATGATTAGTTTCCAATAATTATTTGATCATGTCACTCCTCCAAAGGGTCAGTTATAGATCATTTTACTTGAGCGGATTGCGATTAAAGGTATAGTTGAAGTCTTTATAGGTTTGAATCCAAAGTGAATAAAAACCTCTTTAGCTTCCTTATGTGTTATATGTCATGCTTGCATTTTATATTCTATGTGCGGAAATTCATGAAAAAAAACAAGATAAGAACATAATATACATAATAGATATAAAACTTCCCTTGATAACGGATTTCACCCGATGTGGGCTACGTCTCTGTGTCTTGCTCCAAATCTTGACCGCTTTATTCTCCCCGTTGTAATGATGTCTCTCCTTTACAAGTTGTAAGGCCAAAGTCTCTTTTCGGTGACGGCAACAACAAATCGGAATGTGATCAGGAATGTTTACAAGCTTCACAAGTTCTCATGCTCATGAGGCATCCATGATGTTGATATGGACAACATTCCCACATAATCAATACAAAAAAAGAGGAAGAATAATAAATGACCCCCATCATCGTGGAGCCATAGAATGACTTAGATATTCTTCTCAGATCCAAGCATAGATGCACCCCGATACAAATATCTTGAAACTATGAGATTCTTGACTGCTTCATTGGCCACTTATCATCCAAGTGCCATAGATTATCTGTCACATGTATCTGAATTGTTAATGTGAAAGAAGAGAAGAAAAAAATAAATAGAAGGAATAAGTTGGTCTTGTTGTCCTGTTGCAACCTCTCCATGCTCCTTCATACTTGTATCAAGCATACTATGTTGCAATATTTAATGACAAAACAACATAATGAAAAACATGCTTACATTGGCTTCTTCAGACTTTATCCTGTTGATCAGAGTCTCTACTGCTGAAACAGACCTCTCCATTGGATTTGTGTCGTTGAATTACCCAAAATTGACTGTCAAATCGTCTCCATGAGACACTGTCACCTTCAGGCCTTCTCTAGACCTCTGCCTCAATCTGCATACAAAGATCTGCAATTAATACATTGTACTTTGCATTGAAATTTGTTCCCAGTATGGATTCGTACGGCCTAGGAGTGAATCTCCTCTCATATGTGAGTAAACTCGGCATTTAAATTTAAATTCGAGCAGACTACCCAACGAAGTTGTTTAGCTCAACAGTTGGCAAATGCTATGTAAAGCATTTGGTTGGGGGAATCTCCCAGGGTCGAGCCCGTGGCCTCTACTTTTGGGTTGGTAATTACAACAGCATATATATATGGTTTAAAAATGCCACCATGTTTGGAGTCTTGTTTAGATTTTTCGAAGTTGGATTATACGGACGGTTGGCCACCAAATTTGGTGGGCCACTTTTTTATTTTTGCAATTTTGGTTACGGACCCTCATTGAGAATTTTCCCACTTCCACGTGGTAGCCCCTGACTAGGACACATGGCAGCCAAACATTTTTTGAACCTGGTATAGTCACCACCTACGTGTCTCTGCCATGTGTCATTCGTCTATTGGCCCTTGTGTTGGCCTACGATAGGACCACGTAGTTGCTCCTAGGTGGTGCCATGTGGCATCACCTGGGGGTGCCATGTGTCACATTTCCACTGGCCCATTTGGTGCCCCAAAGTTCCAAATCACCATGCCATGTGGAAAATTTTCATTAGGCCACGTCAGCATGTTGACGTCATGCTAATGTCACTTCCACTGTGCTTGCCACGTCACCTTCCATGTCTTGTACAGATGTCCACGTGTCTTCCATGTCATGTACGGTCTATGTAACACCTTGTTTCCCCCAGTCTGTAAATATAACTATATTGGCCAAGGAACTATGGAAAACCTAAAAGTGTGAATGTTTGATTCAATGGACCTTTGTATAAAAGGTCGATGAATGTAAATTTTGTTATTTTAATAGAAAATGGTTACGTGTTGCATGACTGTTAAAAGAGGGGATGTGCTAAGAGAAAACCATGAATGCTATGAAATGTGGTGTAGGGTACCCGGAATGGTTGCGTTAACCTCCACCGAACCAGTACCATGATGGAATTAATTGCTCAGATCAGAACAACCCTCTGACCCAGGAATGAATTGCAGTCGGGTTGGTAGGTGGGAAGACCTCCTCAAGAGTTAATGATGGGATGGGGAACACCGCCCATCCGTAAGGCTTCCAAACCTGACCAGGGACTGGGAATTTGAGCCACACACAATATTGTTGAGGAAGGAAAGAAAGGAAGTGTTGTGGGCAGAGGAATACCTGCGGAAAAATGCAAAGACAAGAGCAGAAACTCTCGGGTCTGAGGAAGGACTGAAAGAGGAACAGTGAGTTATGATCATGGAAAATAGAGATTGAGCCAAGAGAAGGAGAGTAACCTTTGTCCTTATCTATTTTTTGTATTGGGAGAAGGAGAGTAACCTTCATCCCTAACTTAAGTAAGAGATTGAATCTCAAAGCATCATGGCTTAAGCTCGGGGGTGGCCAGTGATAAATCCATTGGGAGTGACTGAGCCTATGGTTGGGTGGAAAAGAGCACCCCTTTTGACAGTCGCATCATGCTATATGGTTCTAATAATTTTTTTCTTTCCTTATGCTTTGAATTGTAAATAATGGATGAATTCGAGTATTTACATGTCTATAAAGGGTTCTTTCTCTATATTAAATGATTAATTTATGGGTATGTGTTTGCTCCCTTGAGAACCTATATTTCTACTTGATTTTCCATACACCCCATTTTAATCACTCGAAAACGCTTTCCCTAGGAATTTACATCACCGTTCTGGAGTCGGAGCAAGCCTCTAGGCATATCTACCGATTTGGTAGCCTCACAAGTTACTTTGCCTCGATTCAGAGATTAAATCTCAGCGAGTTGAGAAGGTGTTCCCTTCAGACCAATAGTCTAGGAGACTCTAAACTTTTGCCTATTTCTTTAACCAAAAACCCGACTAAGAGCGGGGATCATAGCCCAAGAGTTATATGAAGATCCATGTGACCTGGGTCTAGGAACCTTGGAGCTTGAGGCTCCGAGATGTCAAATTGCACGATAGTCAAGTTGAACCTTTCAATTTCTATGAACCATTGATCTATGAATGGAGATCGAGGGTGGGGAATCACTGCGAAGCGCGAAGGTGAAAATAGCAGACGGGCTAGTTCGCGGCCCGCAATTCACCCTTGTTGTTGATCTCGACGGGCCTGAAGATCAACAATCTTGGTTAGACTAAAATCGAGTGAGCACTTTCCATATTGCGGAGGTCAAACTCTCTTGTAAATATCACACATGTTGGGACCTCGCAATTTATGTGAACCGTCGATCATCATTGACCTTCGATCTAAGTTTGAAGCAATCCCTGAAACGTAAGGAGAGCGTGGAACGGTGAAATATTCAAGGGGATTAAGCTTAGAAGAGATAGCAAGAGAGGAGACACCATACAAGGGCATAAGCTCAGAAGCAGGTGCTCAAACCAAAAAGGGAGTACAGAGAACACGACCTGAAGAACCAGAACACGAGCATAATGTTGAGGAAGCATCTAATAAACCTTGCAGGGTCACTATGACAGAGAGAGTCTCAATGAGAGATGGCGTAAATTACCTAGTGATATCATGGCTTCGCACAGGGGTGGCCAAAGTGCTAAGAATGAATGCCTCTGAGCCTATGGTTGGGTGGAAAGGCACACACCCACAGTCAGTTAGTTGGTTGCAACCTGTAATAGATAAGTATTCTCATACCATGTGTAATTGAGTTGTAACTATGTAATAAAGTTGGATATCCTATGAATGACTCGAGGATATGCATGTGTGTTTAATGATTATACTGTATCTCTTTATTCTTGCTTAAATTGTGTATTTAAGTAAGTATAGAATTTCCAGATTTGTATGCGTAAATGCTCGAGCCCTGTGGTGGCTTAAGTTAAAATAAGTGGACTGTGAGTTCGTCGACCTTGGCCACAGTTTTCATGGGTGCACGTCGACACTCCCAGTTTCCCAGAGTCTCTCAGAGGAAAGAGTCTGTTAAGCTCAGGAGAGGTAGTGTTGATATGCACGAAGTATCTATGAGGTGGACAAAGGTCAAAAACCTCTTAAGTCCCAGAGTTGAGGAATGAACGTAAAGGGTGCGCAGAAGAATTCTTCCAAGCATTACGTTCAAGAGAAAGAGCACAAAGCTCGTAAGCCTTTCAGAGCCAACAAAACTCATGAAGAATAGTGAGACTCAAGTATCAAAAGGGAATATCCTTTCGTTTGGAAGATGAACGAACAAGATTCGTTAGGGAGGGTCCAAGATCTGTCACGACCGTTAGAGTTGAAGAAGGAGCGTAGGCGTTAACGCCTCGACTCCTTCAGTCTTCGCAAGTTCAATGAATGTTGGTAATCATCGTGAAGGGGATGGATCCTCTGAAGTCTGAAACTCGAAGTTGTTATGTGACCTGGACTGTTGGATCGAGGAAATTCGTGGACCATCGATCTGATGCGAGCGGATTTCGAGGACTGGGAATCAAGGAAAACAGGAAATGAATCTTCCCACTTCGTGAAACGCAAAATCCTAAAACGTGAAGTCTCGATTCGCGAAGAGGTGAGCTAACTTTTGAGTCCATGAAGTGCGAAGTCCCAAAACATTTGAAAGTGGGCCCTAGGTCATAGTTGGAGGTCACATCATTGAAGAATAAGGGAAGGAGTTAGCGCTCTCTAGGCTCTAGTTCAGAATTTGGGAAGTCGAGAGAGTCGGGTGACTCACAGCAGAATACGCAAAGTCGTGAAGCGCCTTTTGATTAGGCTTGTGGTCACATCCTAATGTCATATGAAGGAAGGGGCTAGCATGAAGATCTACCACCTGATTGTTCAAATCCTTCAAAGGGGCTAGGAAAGAGCCCCAGGTTTGGAAGAATCTGCAATGAGAAGAAAGGGGAACCTAGAGAGAGTTAAGGAAAGTGGAATTTTGATGCCCCACCCCTTAAAAGAGCACTTAGGGGCCGGGTTTGTTACAGTCTTCCATGCGACTGTATGGACTACCACATGGAACTTTCTCATTGGTCCACATGTCGACCTGAAAATTCCAAAATTGAGTGACACGTGGCAGCCTATCATGCTGCCACATCATCATGTTGACGTCATCATGACATGTGTCATCCTCTGCATGTTCCATGTACATTGTATGGATGTTGATGTCATCTATATTGATGTTAATGTCAGCAGTACGAATGTTGATGTCATATGTACTTATGTTGATGTCATCAATATGGATGCAGACACATCCCTGCTAACTGGGCTAGGTTGACCAAAACTTTGACTACGCATATCTTTCGATCTGTAACTTTTTTTAACGAACTGTTTACGTCGTTTGAAATATTATGACGTGCTCTAGTGCTCTTACGTCGTTTGAGGACTTTGAATTTTTTCCCTTTCTCATTTGTCGAGGCCATTCTGAGCCTCCTAGGACACTTCTAAAACTTCTGATATGTTCCCTAGATCCTTCCAGATCATGCCTCCCAAATGAAAGGAATTTTGGACCCCAAAAGTCTTGAAATTATAATTTTCATGTCCGTTGGACTTACAAAGAAAACCCATACCCAAATTACCTCACAAGGTCTAAAAATATCAATATGTGCAAAAATGATTGATATCAAACAATTATCACTTTTACACAATACCCTTCTATGGGGTCTAAATCGCAACATGTGATTTACAAAGATGGACACTTGAATAAATCAAGTATTTTCTCCATTTGTTCAGTCATTATGTCAAACAAGTCCTCTTTACCGAGTTGTCCTTTCCCTGGTAGTTGATTTCCTTCCGGTGGCGGATTTCCCTGCAGCACTTCCTGATTAGTTGTCTCCCTCAAAGGTGTCTTGTTGGTCTTCTTGTTCCTCTTTGGATGTATATTTGGATGCAAGGCCCAACAGGTGGCCTCATTATGTCCATCTTTGTTGCAATGGTTGCAGTAGTCTTTCTCCTTCAGAGGTGTATTTCTCCTGCTCCTCTTTGTGTGTGGAGAGCGATCTTTTATCCTTTTCTTTTTCTTGGTTGTCATAACCTTCTTGTACAAGGATTTTCTCTTCCAACATTGGGACACTACATGGTTATTAAATCCACAAAAAGTGCATGGTATTTGATGCCACAATCTATGTTGTATATTATTAATGTGCTTGTAATCGAATGGAATTTTAGAGTTTAGGGATTTCTTATACCTCAGTGAATCATCTCTGGATTCAAACTAGTAAAAAGAACTGACCTCAACTCCTTCTCAGTGATGCTCATATCTCCCTGGAGATGCCTTGAATCCTCGATCATGAGAAGCTATGCTCTCATCCTGCACTGAATCAATTTCATCTCCTGATGAATTGTTGACTTCTGGAGTCTCAGTGATTGTCCTGGGGTCTTCTTCCCGAATGGTTTTGGAGCTTTCTCCAACATCCTTTGGGACATAACCGATCTCGACATATCGAGGCCAAAACACTACCTTGATGGGATCCACAATACCTTGGCCATTGGCTCCAATGCCTCCTCCTTCGTATCCCATTTTTCCCATCAACTTTAAGCTGATGCAAGAAGCATGTTGGTCAAGGAATTTAAAAGAGTCATCAACATTAATCAAGAAAAGAACTACACATGGTTTATTTACCTCCATACCAAGTTAGGACTCTTGGTCTACTTCTTGAGGTGTGGCTAGTTTTTCCTAGTGAGAAGGATCAGTGGATGATGCTTCTAGGAATCCTCCTTGTTTTCTAGATGCATGGATGTCATCTTCACTTGCTTGACAAAATGTGCATGCATTTTCACTATCATGTTCGAACCCATAACTGGTGAAGTTTCCATGGTCACAAAATGGTCTTATCACCGTCTCGTTCATAGATCCTTCCCCTGTCTTCATCTTCGTGGCTTGCAACTACTCTTGCAAACTTTGGTTCTCTTCATCTAAAACATGCAACAATGTCTTCAATCCATCATTTTCTGCTTGAAGGATTTGATTGTTCTCTTGAAGCGCATCGAACCACAATTGTTTTGGTGATATTTCCATTCTTAGCTTCAACACCTAAAATCAGTATCAAGCCTGCTCTGATACCACTTGATCTAAACCCGGGGGGTGATTAGTTTCCAATATTTATTTGATCCTGTCACTCCTCCAAAGGGTCAGTTATAGATCATTTTACTTGAGCGGATTGCAATTAAAGGTATAGTTGAAGTATTTATAGGCTTGAATCCAAAGTGAATAAAAACCTCTTTAGCTTCCTTATGTGTTATATGTCATGCTTTCATTTTATATTCTGTGTGGGAATTCATGAAAAAAAAAAACATAAGAACATAATACACATAATAGATATGACGCTTCCCTTGATAATGGAGTTCACCCGATGTGGGCTATGTCTTTGGGTCTCACTCCAAAGCTTGACCACTTTATTCTCCTCGTTGTAATGATGGATCTCTTTTACAAGTTGTAAGGCCAAAGTCCCTTTTCAGTGACGGCGAAAAGAGATCACAATGTGATCAAGAATGTTTACAAGCTTCAAAAGTTATCATGATCATGAGGCATCCATGATGTTGATATGGACGTCATTTATACATACTCAATATAGAAAAAGAGGAAGAATAATAAATGACCCCCATCATCGTGGAGCCATAAAATGACTTAGATCTGTTGCTCAGATCCAAGCATAGATGCAGCCCAATACAAAGATCCTGAAACTATGAGATTCTTGACTACTTCATTGGCCACTTATCATCCAAGTGCCACAAATTCTCTATCACATATAGCTGAAATGTTTATGTACAAGAAGAGAAGAAAAGAAGAAATAGAAGGAATAAGTTGGTCTTGATGTCCTGTTGCAGCCTCTCCATGCTCCTTCAGACCTGTATCAAGCATACTATGCTGCAACATTTAATGAAAAAAAAACATAATGAAAACCATGCTTACATTGGTTTATTCATAATTTATCCTGTGGATCGGAATCTGTACTGCCGAAACAGACCTCTCCATTGGATTCGCATCGCCGAATTACCGAAAATTGATTTTCAAATAGTCTCCATCAGACATTGTCACCTTCACGCCTTCTCTGGACCTCTACCTCAATCCGCATGCAAAGATTTACAATTAATACTTTGTACTTTGTATTGAAATTCATGCCTGGTACGGATTCGTATGGGTTGGGCGCGCATCTCCTTCCGTCCGTGGGAAAACTCAGCATTTAAGTTTAAAGTCGGGCGAACTATCCAACAGAGATGTTTGGCGCAACGGTTGGCAGATGCTATGTAAAGCGTTTGGTTGGGGAAGGTCTCAGAGTCGAGCCCACGGCCTCCCCTTTTGGGATGGTAGTTACAACAACATGTGTGTGTGTGTGTGTGTGTGTGTGCGTGTGTGTTTCTGTGTGTGTGTGTGTGTGTTTTAAAACCTCTGCCAAGTTTGGAGTCTTGTTTATATTTTTTGGAGTTGGATCATACAGAAGGTCAGCCACCAGATTTGGCAGGACCTCCTCCATATTTGGTGGGTCATTTTTTATTTTTTAAATTTTGGTTACAGGTCCTCATTGGGAATTTTCCCACTACCACATGGTAGCCCTTGACTAGGCCACGTGGCAACCAAACATTGGTTAAACCTATTACAACCACTTCATATGTGTCTCTGCCACGTGTCGCCCGGCTATTAGCCCATGTTTTGGCCTATGATAGGACCACATGGATGCTCCTAGGTGGTGCCACATGGCGTCACCTAGGGGTGCCACGTGTCACATTTCCACTGGCCCATTTGGCTCTCGAAAGTTCCAAATCAGCATGCCACGTGGCATGCTGTCATTGGGCCATGCTAGCATGTCGACATCATGTTGACGTCATTGCCACTGTGCTTGCCACGTCACCTAACACGTTTTGTATGGATTTCCATGTGTCTTCCATGTCCTGTATGGTCTTCCATGTGACTATACGGACTACCACGTGGCACTTTCTCATTGGTCCACATGTCGACCTGAAAATGCCAAAATTTAGTGACACATGGTAGCCTATCATGTTGTCGCGCCATCATGCTGACATCATCATGACAGTGTCATCCTATGCATGTGACAAGTACATTGTATGGATGATGACATCATTTGTATTGATGTTGATGTCAACATTATGGATGCTGACACATCCTTGTTGACTAGGCTAGGTTGACCAAAATTTTGACTGTGAATATCTTTTGATCTGTAACTTTGTTTGATGAACCGTTTACATCGTTGGAAAGCTTAAGATGCACTCTTCGCAATGATTTCAGTTTTTTTGAGCTTTGAGGACTTTGAATTTTTCCCTTTCTCATTTTTCAAGGCTATTCTGAGCCTCCTGAGACACTTCTAAAACTTTTGAGATGTTCCCTAGATCCTTCTGGATCACACTTATTCATGATACTTGATTGAAGGTGAAGAATATAACGCTTATGGTATATTGGCAAGTCTCCTTTTAATAGCATGAATGATCTCATCTTCTCTATGGCTGCAGGAGCACGTTCGCATAATCACTTTCTTCACATGATTTCTCCAACCTTGATATCCATGTGGGGGGGATACATTGATCTTCTTCCTCTTTCCTAGACCTCTTTCTATATAGATCTTGTTTGTAATTTTAATCCAACGATCAACATTATGGACTAAACCTTGTCTTTTCGAAGCCTCATCGAGATTTGTATTTTTATCTCCATTGTGGTGATGACATTGGAGGTTTGATCCTTTTCCAAAACTTGTATCCTTACCGGGCTATCCCTCATCAGGAAGTGGGTTACCTTGGATTACATTTTCCTTGAGATCCTAAGCTCCCAAGTCTATCAAATACACCTCTCTCACAGGCCTGTCCCCGAGCCTCTTCAAATTAATCTCTTTCGAGTTCCTCTTTTGGCCTTCTCTCTCTCAGAAAACCCAGGCCCAAGGTATATTGAGCTTCATGGATGAAGTTCTTCATTGTGTCATTTCCCAATATTTTCTCACTATCTATCACAATCAGTATCACACATTGTGATATGGCGTAAGGACATATTCCTTGACTTGATCATATTCCCTATAATTGCAATCCTAGTAGGTCTTCCCTTTGAGATGTTTAGCTTGACTAGATTGGCATGTGTTCTACGCCCGATTGGAATTGATATCCTCTTACCATTAGTTATTTGTAATGTTGATTTTTCACACGATATTTCATCTTCGTACCCTTAATCGTTGTTATGCACCCAACCCCCTAACCTCTCTTAGTCTAGTGAGGTCTCGAAATTTCCCCTTCTTTTATTTGATTCTTTTTTATAAAAAAATATTATAGTTGGATTTCACTCATCAATATCTTTTTCAATGGCTATAACCATGCTCAAATCCAAGCTCTAGATCAAATTTATGGCCTCCTAAAGTTCCAATGCCTTCATTCATCTTTTCCACTCCCTATCATTAGTACCATTTGACATGGCACTAACATGGATGTTGACATGGCACCTGTCACCTGGCCCGTCGGGCCCATGTTTAATCTTGGATCCCTCTTCATCGTCATAATTCATCCATTCCAAAACGCTACATGTCATTTAGATGAACTCCTCCTGACGACGATCAACCCTTTTCGATTAGCTCTGTTCTGATCAATCTCTTCTGATGAAGATCAACCCTTTCCAATCAGGTCATTCCCAACCCGACCAACTCCTTTCTGACCCAACCAACTCTTTCTGACATGATCATATATTTTCTATCCAACCATCTCGTTCTGATCCAATCCGCTCCTTTCTAACCATACCTTCTCGACCGGACCAACTCTTTCTTACCCAATCATATCTTCCTAATCCGACCAAATCTTCCCTATCCAATCAAATTTTTCTAACCCGACCAACTCATGCCCAACTCAACCAACTCATTCTCGACCCGACCAACTCTTCCCAACCACATTCAGACAACATTTTTTAAATGGCCATATCTTGGGCTACATGTGTTGGAATTGATCCCATGATACCTCGTTAGAAATATATCAAGCAGAGGAATG